>JXXA01015291.1:0-11095 GCA_000956255.1 Anopheles punctulatus
CGCCGGAAGCAACATCTATCAACGACGCTCGAGACGGTCCAACAGGACATCGCCGTACGTCCCGATGTCTGTGTTACCCCACCTTGAACGCCCTAATTGGTTGATAGGCTGGATTATTGCCGCCGATATTGCGTGTCCCATACCAGCGAGAACAAATCTCACCCGAAGCAACTTAATAGATATTCCGATGTCGCAGACCGATTGCACCATTTGTTTACAAAGCGCTCAGAAACGGCAATAAATATTCCAATATCCTAAACGCGCCCGGCGACGCACTCCAAGAGTGACGAACAGAAGTCAGCTACCGCCATTACCGGTTCAATTGGTCGCGGCGTTCGCCCGCCCGGCCATCAATCTTCCCAGGACCAGCCTGTCCCAGAACAGCTGAGCAATTCTCCAACACCTTCTTCCTTCCCCCGTAACCCTGCGCTCGGCGTGTGTCGAAAGACATCTGCCGGCAGTTCTGAGCGCGGCCGGGCTATTTTTGGTCGAAAACCTCGCGCGTAGACCAACGGACGGACGCGAGCGGCGGACAATGGTGCGTTTGATGGATTCTCGGCCGGCCCGGCACTCGGCAACCCGAACACGGACGGACTTTAAAATAGCATTACTACTGCCGGGGCTTCCAATTATGCTGCGGCGCAATTGCTCCACGCTTGTGTGGCCACTACTTCCGGGGCTGACCCTAATGAGCCGAACCGTACCTGTGTGTAGCCGTAACATCTGCGGGGCATGCGGTCGAGCCTGCCTCCGAACGATGCTGGACCGAGGACCCCGAAGAAAGGAGCCATTTCTCCCGTAACAAGCACGTTCCAGCCAGTTCATGAAAAGTACATTTATTTCAGCACCTTTCCCATTCACTGCCCAGCTTCCCGAAAGGTCCTTTTTTTACCTTTGTTACTGCGCATCCCCTGCGGCCAAGGATGCTCTATTTGCTATGCTCGGATGGTCGTGCATTTGCAGCTTCTTTTTTTTCTTTCCCCCACTCCAATGTTACGTTTGCTGTCAAATTGAAATGCGGCCCGCTAGCAAAGGATCATGCTTGCCGGAATTGCATTGTTATCGAGCATCCATTCAGCGGCAAGTCCTCGCCGATGACAACCGTCAATCACAGTCGTTGAATGAGTATGTAATGAAGTCAGCAATTTTTTTTTTAATGTGTTTGCTCACCTCCTCTCATTCCGGCCCTTCCTGGATGCTGCGACCGTTCGCTACCGGGAAAGCATCGCACGCGGGGAAAATAATTTAAGAGTCACCCACGGGTAGTACCTCCCTTTGTTGCTACGCCCCTGGCGTTGAAGTGGCAAGCGAGAGTAGAAATTCATTACCAAACTGCAGCAACGTTCGCCTTATTAGATCCTGCCCGGGATGGGTGTGCGTTTTTTTTTTGTTCTCATGTTTTTTTTCCTCTCTTCTGTGCCCTTTCTCTTATCCCTCTATTTTCGGCTCGTTCGCTATTTGCGTTCGGTGCATCCATTTTTTTCCCAGCCAAGAATGGAGCGGGAACCATTGTCAGCCGTTTTGTTTCCCTTTTTTTTTTTGTTGCTTCGCCAGCAATGGCCGGTCAAATGGAATGTAATGCGTGCGATTTCGGAATCGGTTGCAGGCAAGCGGGAAGCCTAAAAAATTAACGAACAAAATCGTTATCGGCCGGCACTAAATCCATCCCTCGGCGGTGGCTGAGCGGTAGTGAGCAGCTAGCCCATTGGTGTCAAGGCCATCAGGCGCGGTATCGGGAATGTTTTACGTCGCGAAGTTGGGGTTTTTCCCCACCGCCGGAGGGTACGATTCCGCGCCGATAAGCCACCACCGAAATGGCCAAGATGCGGTCCGATCGAACGATGCCGGGGCGAAAAAATTAAGGATGTCCCGCCGCCAGACAGGGAACGCGCCGGGAACCTGCGTCCAGAGGTCGAGGTTAAAGTTCACTCGAGCGTCTGGTGCAAGGAACCGGACGGGTTAATGTATATATGTACTCGCCGGCTATGTGCCGACCAGTGGTGCGGGTGTGGGCCAGCCTGTGCCATGTGTCTGCGATACTGCCAGACATTGCCAACTCCGCCCGACCCAAGCGAAGTGAGCGTGCGAGTGGGAGCTCTCACCGAGCCGCGGAGATTGCCGTGAGTCACCGGGGTAGATATTCCCGGCAAAGTGTGAGAAAGCACGAGAGCAACCGTGCGCAAGGACTTTGTACATCCCTCCCTCGCGGGAGAGCCCAGTGAGCCACAGTTCGGGCAATATCCGAATGCTCCAGACGGGCGTGCCATCGGGCCATTGTCATCTCCAGACATCCCGTGTACATAAGCGCCGTTCTAGGCGCGTCTCGGAAGAAAGCGACCCCGAGGGCGGCATGGGTTGTACCGCAAGTGCAAAAACCCCAGTGTCCTTGAACTTGCTGAACTTTCACTTCGCGCGCGACCGGCCTGTCCGGGCAAGGAAAGAAATTAGCCCGCGTCCCGAGGCATTATCGGCCCCGACACCTGGGGGCCGTAGCGCGCAACGTTTGCGCCCAATTGGCGTTATCAGACACGCACAAGCAGGCCGCACCCGTACAATGTCGTCCGGTACGGACGATTTCCTCGCAGATTAGAACCAATCGAGCGCGATTAGAGCACTCCATCTCGTTTTACAGCGCCGCTTATCACCGGGGTCGCGTGTTGATATTTATTTATGTTCCCACAGCCACCGCTATTTTCAATTAGCAACGCTCAAGCGGCTTGGGCAACAATGTTGGCCGGTGCGAGCCGATGGCCATTGCGCAGTTGACGCTCGAAAAAAACCCCCTTCTCGCAACCCCAAATATCTGCCCTCGCGTCCCGGGCACGTGGTATGCATGCGTATCGCTCGCTCGCTCGCTCGCTCGCTCTCGGGCACGACCTGCTACAATATTATAGCAACAGTACACACAAGCGAACTAGCTATCTGACAATTAAGGCCATCCGTGTTGAAAACTGGCACCAGCGTTCTTGACACTCCCAAGCTGGACCGTCAAGCCGTCCGAAAACATGGCGCCCAACTTTCGCTCGGCCCGTACACCGGTCCCGATCGCGAGAGAAAGAGAGAGAGAGCAGAGTAAGCGAAATTCGCACCTGTCAAAATGGTGATCAAATTATCGATTACCCACCGCAAGCTGCACGTGGCGTTCTCGGCGTACCGGGCAGCAGCTCTCGTTTGTTATTGTTTTGCGGCTGACGGTTGCAGATGGCTGCTGCGTGACGTGCGGGAAAAGTAGGCCATCTTCCGTGCGCGCACCTGCAACGTCGAATGCAATCGACGCGTTCGCTCGTACAGCACCGCGGGGTTTTGTTTACATTTAGGCAACCGGTAGACTATGTGGGTGAAGGAGGTGTGTGTGTGGGTGGGTGGGAGAGAAAGAGAGAGAGAGAGAGAGAATTTTTTACGGTGAGCAGAGTTGTCAATGACTCAAGTGGTGGGCAGTAAAAGAGTCAGCAGCGCAACTCCGCCAGATGAGATGCGCCAGAGAGAGAGAGAGAGAGGAGCTAGTCCGGAATCGGCCGGTGGTACGATAGATAACGACTGTTAGCAAACGGTTGTCACTCGTGAATGCAATAAAACCTCCATCTCAATCCCGTACCGCTCGTTCCTATCAGGCGCTTCTATGGCGTCGTAACGTCAGGGCAAACACTCCTCGGTACAACGTTGCGCTACCGGTTCAAACCGCAACCGGCCGGGTCGGGGCGCCCTTCGGATACAGCGGGCGACATTGTGTTACTATGTGGGCCGCTCGCTCATTCACGCCCAACCTGATTAGGCGCTCATGGTGGCCAGGCACGTCCGGCCATCCGCTGGATGAATATGAATGAAGTCGTGAACTTCGGGAGATCGCATCTAATCGACCCGATCGAGCAATCGCTCCGGCTCCACACACACACAAACACACACACACACACGCCGGTCAGCTGCCAATGGCGTCCGTACCTGGCCCGGCCAGGCACAACATTGTGTGGTGCGTTTACGCCCGCGTTCGGATTTGTTATTGTTTACATGCATGCGCCATACCCCGTTTTCGCGCCGAAACACCACATCGCTCCCGCTACGGCCCTAGCGCATTACGGACACGCTCTAGTTGAGCCTTTCCGGCGCGCTCGATGATAAGCGATTAGCAGCACGGGCTGCGGCACACTGCGCAACAGCTCGGCGAACTCGATCGATCGGCGCACCATCAGCAGGCGTCCTGTGTGGCCTGGATGCTCACCGAAAGTTGGATCCGCCGGTGCGATTGTCACACGCTGGAGACGCTTTACCATTGCCTGTAAGCAAACAGTGAGGAGGTTGGTTCTTGCGATAAAAAAAAAAAATAAATAAATAAAAAAAAACCATTTCACTCGCTCCTTTTGCGTACACCAATGCTTAACCAGTCCCGTGTATGGTAGCGCTTCCTGTCGAGAACTAGAACCCCGCAGCGGGTGGTCTAAGCGACCTACAGCTACCAACCGGACGACGCAACCATGCTCGGGTGCGACCAACTCCAGCATCCCAGGCGCCAGCAATGTGATCACGCTTCGGCCCTCGCTGAGGTGCCGGGAAGAAAGGGATCACCCAAGCGATCGTTTGCAACGAATAAACTCGGCTAAGCAACCGTACCGGGCGTTTGTCACGTTTCGGTCCCCCCGGGGGCAGCTGATCTCAGCGCGTTGGAACGTTGGGCCGAAAATGTGCGTAAAATTACGAAAAATGCCGGGTACGGGTTATACGACCATTCCGGCGACCGATCGGCACATCTGCTGGCAGCGTTGCTAAACAAACCAAACGATTGTTGCCCCGAGCAGTAGCAAAACACCACCAAGTGTCACCGTGCTGGTTGGCCGGATGGTTTCGTAAGCACAAAACAAAAGCGTATCCGTATTTGACGCGCACCATAACGCTTGCCGGCAGCGACACGTGCTCGGGTGGAGTATGCAGCGTCGCCGGCTACGTCCCGACCGGCGGTGTCGATCGAAATCGCTTCCAAGAACGAGTTCAAACATTGACGGCCCCGGGCCGGTTTTGCCGGGTTTCCCTCGCCTTCTGTCGGCAGCACCCGATACCGATGTACAAGGCCCCGCGAGCACGCCGATAACAGCTCTCACCGAGCGCACGCGGTGTCAACCTTCGTTTTCCTGTCTCACCTCGGCAACGTCGCGGACGCGAACCTCCATTTAACCGATAACCTTTCCCAAACCGGCGAAGGTGAAGGAGACAGCACCCGGAAGAAGATGCCCGCTTTCGGACGGCTATCGGTGGGTTCTGCTGCTTGTCCCGCACGAGTGCGCTGCCGGTAGCGATGGCGGAAAGGAGACACCGGCCGTACATCACCTAACCACAACCCGGAAGACCACTTCAGGATACAATTTGTAGCACCTCTCCAGGCACGAAGCCCGGCATCATCCGTCTAATCTTTCTTATCGTGCTGGATCGGAAACGGCTTCGAGAGACGAAACATGTGCGCATGACTTCCATCGTGACGCGAGCTTGACGTTTGTTCGCCATCAGCATGGCGGTACGGGGCTTCATCCTCGCATGCACCATGCAGCAGCCATGTTACTTCCCCTCCTCCGCCATGCTACCACTTTGTTATGATTAGTTTTGCTTACGGTTACGGGCACGCTCGTTACCCCGCCCGACCTTTGCACACGGGTCCTGGGTCCTGATTAGGTGGCTCCTATTCTGCGCATCTTCTTGCGCCGCTGCAGATTGCGCCACGGACACGTACCGGCGCGTGTCTAAGCATATTGCGGCCCCGGGACCCGGGACGCTTGCTGCAGTTGTCCGTTTCGCTTGCTCGCTTGTTGCCGTAGCGTTTTTTTTTTCGCGCTCGCCTGTGGATAAGGCAGTTCGCAAATCAGCCGCCCGGTGAGGTTATCAGTGGCTGCAGTTTAGACGGGCAAAACGCAAATGCGTCCGAATCCGGCCCCGGGCGGCTTGTGGCTCCCACCGGTTGGAGTATTTTATTTTTACAATTAAAAAAAAAAAATTTATCAGCCCCCATCGCACCGATGTTGGCACGAGGTTCAAGGACCGTGCACTAATTGGCACGGATTTTGAACGCACCGGACCACTTGGTGGACAAGATGGCAGCCGGGCTCGCTTGCGTTATTGCGGAGCGCTCTACTCGCCGTTCTAGATTGCTCTTCCCACAGGTGGTCCTGGAGTCGTCCAAATGGCGGCATCCAAAAAAAAAAGAAATTAAATAAAATAACCACCCCATATGATAAGCCTACACCATGCCGCGGAAGGTGTTGCGATAAATTCGCCCAACGTCCATTTCCAGCAGCGTCCGAGTGAGCTCACGTTCGCGGTCGACGCCCGAAAGTGAACGGCACCGGCCGGACTGCCGACCGGGCGTCCGGATTTGGGTCTGGCACTTGCATGCGCATGGTTCCTCCGGTTTCGGCATTCCTTGGGCAAAAGTGTTTTCTTTTTTTTTTTGATTTTTTGTTTAATCTGCCTCCCAGGGCAGGGTCAATCAACCTGTGCGACGGTTCGATGCGGTCTCATATTAGGCAGCAGCCGCTCCCACCGGCATCAATCAGGAGCAAGTGCGGCTCGCCCTCTGGGCGTGCGTGCGCGTGTGTCTGTGTGACAAGAATAAGAATTTCACCCGATTCCGAATCAATCCCGGCACCCTGAGCCCCGGGCCGGGCGGAGGGTTGCCAGAGAAAATATGTGACCGCCGCCGCCACCGTCGTCACCCCCCCCCCATCCCGCGCAGGACATTCCTTCTAATAAAGCCGCCTGGCAAAACTGGAAAAACTACATTCACTTTGGCCTCCGGGACTCCCGTCCGAAAGATTCCGGATTCCCCGCAGCAGGGACGTCTGCTCCTCACTTTGCGGCATTCGTGTCTCGGTGCTTCCCTCGATCGTGCAACGATTCTCCATCTTTCTTCCCCTCTGTCTCTCTCTCTCTCTCTCGCTTTCAAGCTATCCAAGATGCGAGCGTTTTTTTTGTGTGTTGTGTTGTGTTGCTTCGTCTCTTCTCTTCAGCTCGTGCGTCGGCTCGGTCGGCTTGCTTTCCGCTTTCGAGTCGCTTCTTTCGGTGCTCTTTCTCCTGGTCACACGCAAAACCGAGCCCGGGGTTTGCAGCTCCACCTGAGTGGATGGGGACCTTTGTATGCGTTGGAGCGACGGGGAAGCTCGGCTGTGAGCTTGCTGCAGTGCAGGTAGGCAGCAGATAGTTATGGGTTTGTTTGATATAGTTTGTTTCTTTTTTTAGTTTTCTTTTCTTTTCTGTTTTTGCACATCGCCGAGAGCAGAGAACGTTTTACAGGGGTGGCTCACCGAACAGCTACACTTTCGATCCGAGCAAATTTCACCGGTAAGAAGTCGAGCGAGTTCCGGATGTTTGCTTTTCCAGCGAGTGGAAGCGAAAACATACGACTGCCGGTGCTGAGCTGTATGCGTATTTTGCTGTTTTCGTTTTACCGACCGCACAATCAGTCACACCCAAGAGCGGTGGGAAAATTGGTTTCGTGTGACGCGAAACAAAATGTTGTATTTTTTTTTAAAGCGATATAATCAGAAGAAAACAAAACCCGGTTGACATTTCCAACTGCACTGGCAAACCCTGCCTACCAGTTCGCACGAGAAGGTGTTTTGGAATCTGTTTTTTTTACTCTTTTTTGCACTGCGTGCTGCAGTTAGAACCAGGGATTACTTTCTAATTTCCGTGCGAGCGCGTCGCAACCGGGATACGGCTCCCTTTTTTTAATTTTTGTTGCACCCCAAAATGCAGCCATTCCGACGAAGATTTGTGACGAACGGTTAGAAGCGCCTGCCCTCCCCGCCGATAGCAGCAAGCCGCATGCTGCAAGCATTCAAATTTGCTAATTGATTTTCGTCGTTCGGAAATGCACGAGGCCGACCGGTGAGGCAACAAAAAAAAAAATAATAATAATAAAAAATCGGGTCACTTTTTCATTTTGACTGCCCGCACTTTGTCAACCCGTTGGGGAGATTTAATGGACAAAAAAAAATTAAAAAATAAGCTCAAAGTAAAAGTCCAACCACGATAAGCTGACCATGGGCGAAATATTATGCAGCATGCAACCTTTTCCGGAGCACAGGCATTTGTTGGAGTTTTTTTGTTGTTTTTTTTTGTTTTTTTGTTTTTCCGCGATCCGTAACCGATCGGGGCCGGGACGTGGCTGAGGAACCCTGTGCGCCAAAAACTGAGCGTGTTTGCAAGGCACGTTTATGATATAGCGCCCCGGTCCAGCGGCTACAGGGTACGCCGGGAAGGAGCGATGTTTTAGAAAACTGGACCTGGTCGGCCGTTTTATTATGCATATATATTCCGCCGCTTTATTGCTTCATTCTACCTGCAGCCAGCAGGCGCTGGGGTTTTGCTTTCGGTTGGTATAATATTTTGTTTTGTTATTTTATTTTACTTTTTTAACCACTCACGCTCAGTGTCCCGCCGGACACCGTCGTTAATTTGTCCGAAAAATCGCCGAGCTTGATGGGTTCCGGCTACTACGGGCAAACCGGACCTGGGATTTATATGACTATACTGCCTCCTTTTTCGCCCGTGCTGTTAAACGCTCCCCAGCGTGCCCGTTTCAATGGGATCGATTTTCTTTTATGGTTATTTGGAACGAGAGCAAAAACCAGCCCTCTCCCCCCCCTGGTATCGCGCGTGCAATCGCAACTGCAGTATACTGGAGGGCATACATCATCGTCACGGGCGAGCGTGCGAGCGAGAGAGCGAATGGGACCGAATAAACACGCTCGAAGCCGTAAAATGCGCTCATCATCCCGGCATCGGCCCCCGGCAAACACACGTTTCGGCGAGAACGGTTTAAGCAATTTAATTAATTCTGATTAACAGGCAATACTCCGGGGGCCGGTGATCAGTTAAAACGAGCACCAGCGGTCTTCAATAAAGCATTGGAAGCATTTAAAAAAAAAAGGGAGAAAACTTTTCCAAGGAACCGTAAACCCGAGCGGCAGAGCGGATTTGTGGCAGAATTTTGGGCACAATCCCTCGGGCACGGATTTTAACGAGCGAAGCCGCAGCACACGGCGGGCAACATGAATGAGACCGTTTGTAAAATATATAATACTACAATTCGAAATGACAGCGACGGGCGGCACTAAAATAGTCATTTCATGTTTTGCAATCATTATTTGATAATTATTTTTTTGTTTAAAAAGGTTATTTTTATTCTTATAGGCGGTAGTGTAGCGGCCATCAGTTGGATGCAACAAAATATGATTCACCAGCTAAGGTGATAGAAATTAGTCCAATAAACCGGTAACAAGATAGTTATGGCTTAGGTCACTGCGTCAAAACAGAAGTAAAACTGTAATAAATGAGTAGTTTTTATGAAATAAAATTTGAATTTAATTACCATCGCGAATCAAACACTCGAAAAAAAAAACAAAAAAGCAGGTAAACGTCATCACGTTTGACGGCTCACCTCGATCGAGGTGTGCGGAATTTCCGGCTTGCACCTCAAGCTCACGGCCAGGGGTTGAGCCGTTTTTCACGGCCAGCTTTTCCGCGCACCGGCTGCCGCCCGTTGGAATGTTCGTCCGCAAACGGGTTTCCGACGCGGCTAGTGAAAGTATTGGCGTGCGCGTGTAGCCGCGGGATGCATTCGCCGGCCGGCCTAACCCTTCGGGTGCCCCTCTGTACGGCTTTCGTACGACTCAGCGCAGTGAGCAGCATCCGAACCGAGCCGAGCTTTCTGCTCGCTCGCAAGCGATCGGAAAACGGCCAGGAAAAAGGAAAATTCGACTTTTATTTATTTGTTTTTTTTTTTGCGTTTGCAAATTCCGGCCCGATCGCGAAGCGTTTGCACAGAAAATAGTCCTGAGCGATCGAATCGTCGGTGAGTGCCGGACGTGCCGGGCACGCTGAGTGCCAAACCGCGTCCGTTCGTGTCCTGTCGTCACGTGCGAACGTTGGCTGAGACACTGCGCATCGATTCGTCGGAAAATGGCACGTTTGAGCACCAGCCGAGCGCCCGTTCGGGGACACCCACGGTCACTCAAGTCGTAGCGCATGCCAGTTTTGAAAGTAGCGGCACCGTTTTTCCTTCCATTCGCTTCGGAATCAACAGTGGGTGCAGGTGGTTTCGGTACGGGTGGGAAAAATTTGTGCAAAATTTCGGCACACATTTACAGCAGGATTTGTCGTCGGAAGTGTCATGAAGCTGCTCAAAAACGATTTCATGACGAAATAAAAAAATATTGGTAAGAACATCGTGTTTTAATTGATTTTTAGCAAATTTAAATTACAATAAACGTTCCAAAAACACCAATATAAATTTCACAATGTTTATTAGATACAAAACTATCACTCTCCTAAGCCATGCATTTATATTTATTTATATTTTATATTGAAAATGATAATTTCAGTGCGTTAGCTCAGTCGTACTTAAAACTTTAGGACGCGCGTTGACACTCGCTCCGAACGCGACCACTCACACGAGCTCACCCGAACGCGACCGGACCCGAACCACCTTGAGCGACCGAACTGGCGTGGTGAGTGCCGGAAAGCGCGGAATTTTTTGAATCGCACACGTGCGCGCTAGCGGTTCGAATGGCAGACACCGGCAGGAGCTGATGCGCGCCAAGCACGCCCGTTTGGGGCCCGCGGCAGGGCAGGAGTGTGCGGAGTAAATGCAGTCGTACTGCTCGCCGAACGCCGGCCGGCTGAGAGTGCGAATATCGCGCCAGTTGAAGAGCTCCACAGCCGGAAGCTGCGGAGCGGCACATTCGAGCCGGAGGGAAGTCTTCAGGTTGGGGTACCAAGCGCCACACGGACGTTATCACGGTCGGTCGATATCTTTCGGTTTCGGTCGCGTAGACACACCTGCCTTTTCGCGTATCTCGCGGATGGGCAAGCAGACGTCGGCCTTATCGGGCCTTATGGTTGAGATATGCTGCGGGTAGCCGGCCCGGTGTCCTTTTAAACGGCCACTACCGGCAAGCGCGGCTTTGTTTATTTGTTTTGGTTGCTTTCGCCTCTCGTTGGCGATGCTGCAAAACCCCTATTGTTCAGGCGCACGTGATGAAGTGCGGCGTCTCACCGCTGCTACTCGGCGCGCCCGTGCAGCTGCCGATCTGTTTTGATCCGAGCAACGTCC
>JXXA01015293.1:0-10082 GCA_000956255.1 Anopheles punctulatus
TGTTTAGATAGGATAAATTGGATCGTTTGACGGCAGCAAGCAAGTTATGCTCTTCATTACGCAAAACTTCCAGCATAATGTTATGGTTGAATTACACCCCGCTGACGGGTTAAGTCTTCAGTAGCTTTAACTATCCATTTCCTGCGCGGTGAAACCCTTCGGTCGCTCTCAAATCGCCGACAGATGTTCGCACTAAATTAAAACTCCCTGCTCACTCGCACGCACCGGCCAGAAATCGTTCAAAAACGATGCTCCCGTTGAAGGCAAACCACGGCCAGTAAGCGAGACAACGTGCCCGAAAACGAGCTTGCCACAAACTTTGTTAGGGACGAAACCAGCGGTGCACATTCCGGAAAATGTCAATCCCTTTTTTGGCGTGGCGTGGCGTTTACTCGCCACACTCTTCAAGCGCCACCGTGAATCAAATTTTGGCGCCATTCTCTCGGGTCCCTTTGCTTTCAGTCTCTTGTTGTCGGTGTTGTAGCAGCCACTGGGAACGGGGGCTACGACTGATTACGACATGTGTCGCAAAAATGTCATTAAAGTGATGCCAGAACGGGTTCTAGATACCAGGCCGCAGGAGCCCTCGGGCATCGCTCCACTAACGTGACACTACCTGGCCATACGTTTGCTTGTACGTAGTTCCAACGTAAGAGCGTATCCATCGTACCCTTGTTCAAACATTGACATTTATCCTCAATCGTCCTAATTACTATCCACCTCTTTATCGCACTCCCCGCACCAAGATGGGGAGAAAGATGGGGTTGTGAGGGTGAATACGTTGAGCTTCCCGCAGTCGCTTAGTGAAATAGGGATGGTGAAATCTGTGTTCACTAGAAGCACAAATTTAAGCTAAATCGAAGCGGGTTTTTCACGAAACATTCATATTTTGTGAAAAAATACTTAAAACAACTTTTATTTCTTCCAAAACATAAAAAATAACTTAGTTATCAAATACTTTTAATCATCAGTTTTTTTCAGTTTTTTAAAGCGACTTTAAAGTAATTGTGAACTAATCTATGAAACTTTTGTTTTTCGCTTTTGATTCTACAACTATATTGATCCGCAAGTCTGTACATGCTTATAAATGGAACCGTTCATCCACGTTTCATTTTTCGTAGTTCTCTTATGACTGTTTTCACTATTTATGTTTTCATGTTCGCTTTAACGTAAAATCAAATTAAAAAATGCCACACTGAATGTATACCTGAAATCGAGATTAACCTAACAATTATGCTTCAAAAACACAATTCCTTCAGTTCCGCCTGTTTCTTGAAGCGAACGACATTCAAAATTATTGAAAAAAATTTTAACCGTATGTCTATAGAAAAAAGGAACACACGATTTTCCCTTAAATATACAAGATGTGCTCTATTCAAAATAATATCTCTCTTTTGCCTCAACCAACCGCAACAAAGCCCGCTTGATGTGTTCACTCTCCGTGGTGTTCCGCCAGGGAAAAAAAGCGCGCATTGGACATAAAGACAAAACCCACCCGAAAACACCCTTGTCATCACTAATAGAGCGAACGAGTCCGGACACATTTTCCTTCCCAGGGCGGCTCCGTACCGTACGCAGGCACAGCGATGGAATGGCTGCTGTCATACCCAAATTTATGTTACCCAAGATTATTGTTGACATTTTTCAGTTCAGCTCGGTTTTGTTACGGGGGGTTTTTGCTCACCCACCCAGCCATGTCGCTGGATCGGGAGAGCATGACAAGGGAGTTTTCGATTATGATTGCCTCCCTGAACGGAAGGTGATTGTTTTTTATTTTTTTTTTTTGCCATGCAACCCACAAAAAATGGACAATCTACTTCAATTGTTTTGATATAATCCTTTCTCAAAACAAAATCCGTGTTAATTTTTTTACAAATCCAAAATGGACAAATGGATCAGAAAAACTTTTTTCTTCCTCCATACCAGTCCGTTTCCTTTCACAAAAGTTTAATTATGTTCACCGAAAATAAGGTAACGCACACCCGTCACAGAATTGACGGCACTATGGTTCTATCACGGCACAACGACGCATCCTTCTGCTTCGCACAAGAAGTACGCTTGGTTGGATTCCGATGTTACCGGGTGTTATCTAATACCGGAGCCCCATGTAGATGCGCCTTCTAAAAAAAACAAAAAAAAAACCCCAACGAGAGCCGGTTTCATTATGGCCACGGTAGTCAACCTTCTTTATGCTGGCGCACGGAATGTTACGTAATGTGAATGCGATACAACATTTGCATTTTTGGACAATGAAGTTGCCCTGATGCTGCTGCTGCTGCTGCTACCCGTCATGTAACCCATTTCACGGGCGTGCTTCATCGAGCGCCTCCCAGCCTGGGTGTATTATTTTCGATCGATGTGGTGCCCCTGCTGCCGTCGCCCAAGAGATGAAATATCGAATGTTGCCGTAAACGACGGCTGGCGTGCCGTCAGCAGTTCCGGTTCCCACCGGTTTCTTAACCTTTCTTTGCTCATGCAAAACCCCGCTTGCGTAAAACTCGATAGCGAACGGTTTCGGCCGGGATGGTGGGATGTTTCACCGCTACAGCACGCGGCTTGCGTAATTACGTTGAATTTCGATGAAATATTGATGCCACGGCTGGAAGGAAGCAGCCCGCCCACACCATACGGCACACGCGGGTTGGGTCTTCTTCCCGTGCCACATTCCATCAAAATATAGGCACACGCGGGCAGATCTGGCAGGTATCCGTCATTTCGTTCGCCGAACTTTCTTCCGAGGTGCCTAATGTTTCATCAAAATCTTCAGCGTTCCTGCCATTTCCGCGAAATTTACCATCCCGTAGCAATGGCGCGAGCGGAGAGCGAAGTTCCAACAGATAAATTTCCCCGCCTGTAGCGTTCCCCTTCGTCCCAGGCCCAGCGTTTGTGGCCTGCGGAAACTTTTCCCACATCCACATCGGTGCAAGTTTATTGCTGGGCGAATCGGATTACTCGATTCAAAGGGAGCACCGGGAGACCGGTGGCAAACATCACCTTCTTCACCACACCACCAGCTTCAACGCAAAGCAATGTTGGCGTTAAAAGCAACAATCAACTTCGGGTGCCTTTATTCGGTGTTACACTCCATCTCCATCTTCTACCGGGCACCAGGCGCCTCCATGGACGGTTTTACCGGGAGCGGAGTTTAGTTTTTCGCTCCATTTTTTTCTTCTGATTTTCAGCACACCGTTGCAACCGACCGACCGCTGTACGCAGCACAGCACAGGAGATCATTAATATAATGAGCAAACCTGTGCACTCTCAAGAATCGCTCGCCTCCCCGGGCCCGATGGAAGGCGAGCTAGAGATTGTAAACGATACCGACGGCGAACCACCACCCACCGCATCGGGTGCAGATGGAAACTAGCTCGATAAATAAGCAGTACGATTGCGAAATTTTTTATTTGAAAATATCGCACATTTTTCGCACGGTGGAGAGGAATGTTTTGTACCGTACTTCCTTTAATTGGAGTTTGGGTTTTCCTTGTGGGGTGTATTTTCAATGCCCCATACGGCGATATGCATTCGATAACAAGCTGTGCGTTATACGAGCATGGCAAAAGAAATCCTTCATGTTTATACGTTGAATATAAAGAGCTGTTTGCTGTGCAGGATTTATTTGAATCAAAACATTCACAACTAGGCGTAGTTCATCGTCGCGTCGAACGATTTTCTAAAAAGATAAAATTTAGAAAATAAAACGACCGTATAGTCTTTATAACGTTCACATTTACACGATTTCACAAGCAATCCTAATGAAATTCAAATAATCTAAATGAGACTCTATTTTCAAACATCCACTTGTGTCCAAAATTCCGAATGTCTTTTTTTAAAGAATCCACTTAATTATTTCATTTCCTTTGCGAATTTCACAAAATAACTGGACCCCAACTACATTTAAATTGTCTGCCTGATATAAATAACACTTATTTCCGTCCGAGAGATTCACCAAAATGGAAAACGAGTCCGTCGTTTGGCCAGTTCCGAACAATCTGCAAGTGTTCAATTAAATAAGCATCACGTGCATATTCGGATGACGCAATGCACTGTTTAACGATGACAACCGGACTCCGGCGATGCGAGCACGACGTACAACGAATGAAACGAAGGGTTCAGAAGCAAACAAAGAATAAAAAATCAAGCATATAAAAAAAACCTAAAAAATCGGCAACAAAACGTCACAAGAAATTGACAGCTCGGACGACACAAGCGAACTGGCCGAATGCCGGCGGGATACGAAATTGTCAAAGCGGCATCTAAAAATCTATTTACGTTTGACTGCCGGAAAAGGGGTGTGCGTGTGTATGCCTTTTTTTGGCTCGTTAAAGTTCGCTCGTGCCGCTTGTCAATCCAGGTTTCAATGTTGGACGTTTGAATTTTCATTTCCGTTAAAGTTTCCGACGTTTTTCACGATATTGTATCTTTGAAATAGAAAATGATATTTATTTACTATAGAAAGAAACAGTATACAAAAAAAAGAAACAGTCAAAAAAGCATCAAAAGAGAGAAGCACTCGGTTTAAGCGAACTGACGTTACCCGACGCGAATCGGGCATAAATGGCTCGTCACACGCTAGAAGCGAAGAACGCTACACTAGAACCGTCTATCGGAAACTATGTTAGACTTCAGTAAGTGAATACGCGCCTTATATGGATTTTGAATTTCCTTCTTGCATCTAGAGTGCAGTGGTTAGAGCCAGCGTTACGAAACCGTACCGATGCCCGCGACCATCGTCCCAGTATTTATGGATAGCGGGACGATGCGTCTAGCTGCGGGTGTGTTTTATAGCAATAGTTTATAGCAAACATATACATAGACACGAAGGTGAATCGCAACAGTGTGACCGTACGATCGGTGTGTTAGAATCTACTGCTGAAATTAGTATAGAATTAAATCAAACAAAAAACCGTTTTCTACGCGTGCCTTTTAGCTAAAAATCATCTCGTTTTGACGTGTGTGTGTGCGTGTGCGTGTGTCTTACTGTGTGATTTTTTTGGAGTGTGTGCGTGTGTACTTTGGGGTGGTTATTATTAGGTATTTTCTATTTATAGTTATCGATATAAAGCAAACCGAAAATAGTTCATGTAGGAGATCTCGACACACTTGTTCCGATCATTTGTTTTGTGTGGTTTGAATTTTTCTTCTCTAAGAGTGAGTTTGAGTGCTTTCTAACGATCTTAAGCGCGTGCGTGTGTGTTCTATCGTTAGTAAACACTATAGAGCGAATAGAACCCTCATACATCACACAAATCACGAACATATCATCCACAACTACTCTCCTAGAATAGCCTACACATCCGTAGCGTTCACAGAAACAGAACCACAGTTTTACCATTTATATAAATTTTTTTTTTAGAATAGTCGTTTCCATTTCCGTTCCACCTCGTTACACGACCTAGAACGTGTGTTTTGTTGTACGTTTCCCGTTTCTTTCTATCCTCCTCCAGCCCGTGCGTAAAAAAAAAACAAAACATCCTAATGCGAAAGTTTCCCAACTATTTGAACAGGAAACCGTAGTGTTGTGTTCCAAACCAAAAAAAAAATAAATAAATAAAACCCCAGCAAAAGCAAGTGTGTCTTGCGACCGTATGCGTTAGTTGCGCAATTTCGAAACATGCAAATTGGTTGTATAGAAATGTCTACTAAAACTACTCGCAAGCAAACATTGGCCAAACGTTTCATTTTCTTTCGTAAAATGGACTGAATGCCTCCTCTTTCTGTCAAACTTCTCTCCCTATCACATGTAGATACCAGTACTATCGGTAATCGTAATGCAGAGTATCAATCTAACCTGTTTTTTAACCATTAGGATTAGCATTAGGTGCGCTCTTGTTCGACCGTATATTGAAGAGCACATTTCGCCTAGCATAGGGAGTTTTATTTCGTTTATTGTTTTTTTTTTTAACTAACGTGTTTCTGGTTTTGTTTAGTTTATTAAGAATTGAAAAAAATTTAATGGATAGTTAAATAACAAACCAACGACAGAAGACGAACTCCATCCATGAAGAAAGAGTTTTGCTAGACAACATAAGCCAGTAGCTAGTTGACTTAGTTGAGTTGAGCAGTTCGTGCGATTCTCGTCCCAATGCCCTTCCAGCAGCGTTCGCAGTAAACGTCGACACCTTTCCCGCGGGAGGGGAAAATTTGAAACATTTCAACTTAGCAACGGGCGAAATTATCGGCCAGGAAAAGTTTTGTTCCGTTCGCCGCGCAAATGTTTAAATTTCATGCAAATGTCTGATGTGTTTATATTTTATCGGCTGTTTTATAATCGAAGTGCCAGCATGCTCGACCATGAAATTCGTGATTGGTGATAGTTGGCTCGTAGCGTCGTGATGCCTCAGTTTGGCACCTCCTTCATTGGGGGCAGAAATCGTTTATTAAAAGTTTTTTCTTTTCACCGTTAAGTGTGATTGTTTTCACTTGTGGTGCGGCAAAAGCATGACAAGCTGGTAACTCTTCCCATCCTTAACACCAAACAACACGCAATGGAACCCCCTACCGAAAAACAAAAAACTTACGAAACGACACGAAACTAACAACTTCACGAGGCGTTAAAAATCTTAAACAAAATGCCCTCTTTTGTTGTGAATTTGTTTTTGTTCCGATGCAAACTTTCCCCTCCGGCTAATTTATGGCTCGGCTGTGAAGCGCAACAAACGCTGGCAGAAGCGGGAACTAATTTCCCCCCACCTTCGTCGTTAAACTTGCAGCTTGCAAAACTTACCCGTAACCAATGAGCAGTAAACGCATTACATTAAGTATATTAAAATTATTTCCCTTTGTCCCGCACCCGGAGCGGACGGTTGCTTTTCCGTTCTGTGCGCTCCCCCATTAAAGAAATTTGTCTTCGCCCCGGTGGGGCTCAGATTGGGGAGCAAAAGAGACACAGAAAAAACACCACCAACGCCACCTTATACGGCGATGGCAAACAAACAAACAAACCGAGCCAAAGCAGAAAGATAAAACGCAGCACGGGGTATCGGGCACACGAGCAGGCGGCATTCAATTGAAGCTGCCGAGAGTTTTCTTTAGCGGCTCGTCCTCGTCCGGAGACACATGGTTCGTTCGAGAGGACACATACACAAACACACGCAAGACAGTGCAGAAGAAGTAAACACTCACACGGTGCAGACGCCTGCCGCGGGTGCGGAAGGTGGACACGGCACGGAAAAGTTTATCGGCGCCAGGAGTCTGTTTTTATTTGCCGATATCCAAAGTATGACTGTTTTTATCCGGTCCCTTCGAGCACACGTACACATGCACATACACTATGCACATATACCAGCGAATACTTATTTTTCCAACCGACCGTTTCCGGCACGGCTTGCAAGCTTTGCAAAACAAAACACAAATCTTGCTGCGAGAGCACGGGGAAAGTTTTTCCCCGCTGTTCGGTTCTGTTTTTGTGACCTTTTTTTTCCTCGCTTGGGAGAAATGTCTATTGGAAAACGATTCCGGAAGCGAGGGAAGATGGCTGGGAAAGTGGGAGGGAAGGTACGGGGGGCAGTCATGAAACAAATGCGATACTAATTGTTTGCGAACGAAATGAGCGTAATTGCGCACAACACCGGGGCATAAAGATGAAGCTATAAAATCACGATCACTTACGGTGATCACGACGCCAAGGCGCACGGAACGCTGCTGGAAGTGGAAAATCGTCCCCGAACGAGACGCTGGCGACACGCTGTAAATACGTTTATTGACTTCTGCATATAAAGTAAAACCAACTTCCACTTCTTCTGACTACTGTAGGTTTTGACGATAGATTACACCCATTCCCAGCAGAGCCCGTTTCGTTTCAGTTTCTGTTTCTTATAGTTTAACCGCTCGAGCGGTTCCATGTCGGTGCTAGCTAGTTTTTAGTTAAAATCGATAACTTAGCGATCTTCTCGCGACAGTGCGAGCGATGCGCCCGCGAACATGTGTGACAAGCATCCTGTCAGGAATATTGAGAGGGCTTAACATAGGCCAGAATCCGTACTAAAAAGCAAACCCAAAGCCGGCGTTACGAAACCAACACTCATTTGCTTTGGGCACGAGCGTGTCCGGGGGCGTGGAAAACAGTGCTGCGGGATACCCTTTCAAATCGTTCGGGAAGCAAGGGCTGCCGGGAGCTACCAGATGCGTTATAACCACCTTTACCTTCGTTTGTTTTCAACTATTCATTGTTTAGATTGCGGACGAGGTGCCTATAAGCACCTTCATGGTTTTGCTTTCTTTGATCGAATTTTCGTCGCTTTTCGCACGCGTGCGTCACTAATGTTGTCGTGTTTGTTTCGATCTCTCTTTCTTCCCTGCGTCCCACTCTTTGTTTTTGCACCATCGTCACCATCAGTGGACATCACCAACGGGCAGTTGACTCCAAACAACAACACACCGCTGCTGACGCAGGCTCTTTCGGGTAAGCTTCCGGGGAGTGGGACCTTTTTTCGGTACTGCTTTGGGCGTGTTTTCGGTTGGTTTAAAAAACAGCCACTGAATTCTTTCAGTAGAATGACGTTTTAAAAATATGATTATTTCATTTATGTTGTGAAAACTATCGACAATCGACTTATTATTAGGATAAGCTTTGAACTTACTTGATCCCAGGAAAAATGGCAAACCCTTGATGAATTTTAATTAATTTTAAATTCAAATCGGAAATGCGTTCCACCCTTATTTGCGACACAAAATATGTCTTCGGGAATTATATTTTATTTATTTTGATTATGTTCCAGCGTTAAGTGTGACTATTTTTCATTTTTACTTATTTTAATGACTTAAGAATAAATCATGAAATTATCGGAGCTCAAATATCTTAAATCAATTTTTCTTTATTTTCTCGTTGTACAGTCATGAACAATTACCAGGCCGCCGCTGCGGCCGCCGCGCAAGGCTTTGGCCCACCGGCGTCGCCCCACACCACCACCACCCGGACCGCCGCTGGCTTCCCGAACGCCAACTCGCCCGGACCGACGATCGACATGTACAGCTCGAGCGCGGCGGACAGTGTCGGTTACGTTCAAGCCACCAGCCCGCAGCCATCCGGATTCCCAGCGATCGCCGTCAGTCGTGCCCCGCTAAATTACAGCCCGGTATGCTCCCGCAGCGAATTGTGAAACCCCAGATTGGACCCGTTTTCACTTATCATATTCTACGCTTTCCCGCTTTTCTTCTTTCCACTCAGGGCCAGCTAATTCCAGCGGCATTCACCAATGGCTACCATTGAAAACAACTAAGCAATATTTGATCACCATCGCTAGTACTTTGGACCGGGGTTTGAAAACAGTTTGCTTGTGGAGCTCGCGATTTTGCTGACAATGTAAAACCAGAATCAGAGGGAAAAGGAGAGAGAAAGAAAGAAGGAGCGCAGGAGAGCGTACAGCGTGCTGTAGAAGTTCCAACCGAATCGGATAACCAACATCCTTCTTTGATCAGTAGCGGCAGCAGCAGCAGCAGCAGCAACAGCAGCGACAGAAGCACCAATCATCAGCAATATCATTATGGGAAGCCCGAACAATGGATGGGATGAAGTAATCGGCAAGGAGCACGCCTTATCGGCATCTGTCACGGTATGGTTTTTAAATGAATACTTTCGTTACCGAGGGATGTGTGTTACGGGGTAGGATGTTACGGAGGCAACTTATTTTTAGAACTTTTAATCAATTCTGTAAGCAATCTTTGTTAGAAGAGGTGCAACGTTGAACGGACGGAATTGTGCTTCACTGTTACGTTTTAAGTGCGATTTATGATTATTTGTAAAAAAAGCAGACTAAGCTGTTTGAACATACATTACTTGCACGTCCCGGCACGATTGTAGCGAGAGGAAGCTGTCAATTATAGAACCACCCCATCCAGCACCGAAGAGGGCGTTTCGAATCTTGCCCTCCCGGTGCAGTTTGGCTTCCCCATGCGTGTGCAGAAATACGTTAAAGTTTTCCGTTAGTTTTCTCCTCTTGCTTTTAAAGCATAGTGCACACGAAATCGCTACTGTTCGGGCTGCTGCTGCGTCCGTTTGCTACCGGTTGCTCTTCTGTCAACCTCTTCCCATCGGATAAAGCCCCACGCGCGCACCGGATCCATACCGGGCAAGCAGATTC
>JXXA01015294.1:0-16175 GCA_000956255.1 Anopheles punctulatus
GCTGCTGCTGCTGCTGCTGATGCTGCTGCTGTTGGAAAATCGAAATGGATCCACCAATGGAGTTCGGATGACCCGTCATGGAACTGCTGCTCCCTCCGAAAGCATTGCCGAAGAAACTGCTGAACGGGCTGCTGCTGGTCTGCTGCTGCACTTGTGGCTGCATGGGCGGATTGGTGGCCGATACTGGGCCAACTTGCTTAGCCGTTGGCAGAATGGCAGCGGGACTAGCCTGGACGAATTTGTAGGGCGACGGAGGTGCTAGCAGCGAATGGGCCGGGAACGCTACCGGTTGATACGTAAAAGCGCGCACATACTGCACCTGTTTGCTTGCTACCGGTGGGTCACTGTTGGATGACACACAAAGGCGTCGCGATGAGAGTTGCGAATGAAACAGAGCGGGAGATATCAGATAATATACATACCTAGTCTGGCTGGTGGACCACCAGAACGCGCGTACCGAGGCCGTAGACAGTAACAGCACGAACTGCAACATGTGGATAATAAAATAAAACACTTGAATTAACGCTCTGTCCGCCTTGGGATGTCACTTGTGCACCAGCGCTCCTCCTAAGTACAGTCACATAAAAACGAAACGCAACTCGGATGTCACTCTCCGCCTTACCAACAACTTTAATGGCTGCATTGCTTTCGAACACGTCACACTGTCACAACTTGTCACAACTCTCAAATGGCACTTGTATGCAGAAGAAAGCGAATGAGTACTTCACCACTATGCACTACTATACGCAACCCAAGTCATGCACACACAAACGACACAAAACGCTTCCGAGAGCATACACCTTGCGCCTGCTTCTTTGGACCCTCGCGTGACGATAGGAACCGCTTCCATAAACCGTACCACTCGTAATGACCAAGAATGGACCATTGTCGGGATATTTATAATGCCTCAGCCACCAGCTCCAGCAATTATGCGTGCTGGTTTCCAGATTCTATGGTTTATCACTTCCCCTTTGGCTGCCCCTTCCCGCGAACGGGAGATGCTGCTCCTGGGTCGGAACGGCTCGCATTTGAATTCTGACCTTCCTTTTTTCACTTTCTTACTTTCCCTCAACTGATCGTTTCGTTCCCTGTGTTACTGTCGGTCTTCAGCTCGTTCGTAACGGCGCCCCTCGTGTGACTCAGAACGTTAGCCAAGCCCGCCCTTCAGCCCGCGCGGGGACAGAGTGGCGGGAACCTGTTTGAGCCGTAAAAAACTTTCATGTAAGTGGCTTATTCAAACATTCTACCTTTCACACAGGGCATAGGAAGCCGCGCCGATGATCCAGACGTCCTTTTGCTCTTGTTTCTTTCTTTTTGTTGTTGTTGTAGTTGATCGAACATCGAATCGGTGCTATGGGTTACACAACAAGCAAGCGCTGCTTTCTATCTACACTGGGCTTCTTCGTAGGTACCGACGGTGCTACAGTAATGTGACTTCGCTGCGGCCTATGATAGGCTAATTTGTCACTCGGCATAACGATGGTGGTCCTAGCCGAACTGTACGATCTTTGGGACCATCATCCTCGCTTCCATTCAGCGTTGGTGTACTTCTGATCGTTATCTGATCTTTGATTGAAAATCGAAAATCGAATCACGCGGGAAAAGGAAATCCGGCGGCACTCTTGCGCGGAAAGATATGCCTCGAGGGACCAGTTTCTTTCTTTCGCTTATTGTTTCATCTGCCCGTTCTGCGCGTGGAAGGGTGAGCCGGGTAGCGTGATTTGAACACGCTCATCGACTCGGCAAGGGAGAATCAGTCCTTCTACGTACTCCGTCCCCACTGGGGACATAGCACGATAAGCCGCCCTCAATCAGTCGCCGATGACGCGCTGTTTTCGTTTAATTGTAGCGCTGGTAACCTTCTTGTAAAAGAGCATTTACAGCAAATAATAACCGGGTCTGGGGGCAACTTACGCTCATGTGCATCAGGGGCGGCCCGGACGGCCGGCGATATGGCTAATAAATGGAGTCGTCCACAAAGGCGTCCGGGATCCAACATTCAAACGAAATCACTTTCTCCCTTCGCTCGTTTGATCGAGGGATGAACCGTCGGAAGTTGCACATCTACACGTCGTCTATGTTTATTTTGGTAAACTCTGGGCCTTTTAGCGGCGCACGGGAAACAACTAGACTGATTGTGCGGTCTCCTTTCGGCACCGCGTTCTTGGGTGTAGTCAATCATTCAACCTTCATTCGTAAAGAAAATTTGATCCATTAATTATACATACGCTGGAAGGACAGTACAGGGTAGCGTTTTTCCTGTGTGGCCACGTTTCGAACGAAAAAAAAAACAATCAACGGAATTGATCAATCGAAACATGCATTGAGAATTTTGATTAGCACTCAGGTGCTTTAAGGTAGAGAGAAGCCTCTTGCATGAAAGAGAGAAGGTGAAGTGTGGAGAAGAACGAGCAAAGTAAGTCATCGTCTGCCCCATCGCTTCTATCATAGCAATCTAATACAGTTGTCAGATCAGAGATTCGATTGGAGACGGATGGGGAACAGGAGGTCAGTGAGCAAGAAGAAAAACAAACAGATTTCATAACCGATTCCAAAGAATTGGGTGGTCATTTGTAATTAGGTCTTTTAAGTAGCTGGATGGGTCAGCCCTTTTCCGGTCATTCAATTTTTGGATGGAGGATAATGGAATCAGCGGGATCCCGTATCGATGATTTGGTTAATCCGAATTGATAGAGTGCATAAATGCTATTAAATTAATGGAAGCGTCGGTAAAGCCTGAACGAAAATGTTGCTAGTAGAATGGAAAGATTGAAGTCTCACCAGAACATTTGTGTTGGTTCCATCTCTAAAAAAAAACACTTCTTGTTCGAGAACCGCCATCAGAGCATGCCAAGTAAGCACTTGACAGCAGCAGTCGGTTTGTGTTGTCTACTTGTCAACCACACTCAGCCTCAGCCTCAGTGAGCACTCTTGTCAAGCTAACGACAATCACACTTACGCCAGCGAGAGGGTAATGACAGCTTCGTGACAAATGTTTACGGTTTCGAGTATCGAATGCGCATTCCGACGAAACAACACGTCGGCTAGGGGACTAAATTTCGATAGAAAGTGAAAGATGAGCACCGATGAACTTTCTACGTCAGAACGGAGACTAAACGCGCCGATAGATACAGCGCGAAACCTCGATGAGATGAAAGTGAAAAATAATCAGTCAGACTTAGGGAGCAATCTTCCGAAGTCTTGTTGTTCCCTTTGGTAAGCCCTTACTGTCACAACGAACGTTATCGTACACCCCGAACGTTCGGCATTCTTCGCGGCACCGCGTCACCGTGTGGAATGTTCTACGGAAATGTTCGTAATGTAGGAAACCCTACAAGGAGAAACAAAAATGTGACCGAGTGAGATTCCTGCCGCAACAGGGTGCAAAGACACTGGGTGCAATGGGAGCTAAAAAAAAAACAACTCTCGAGGGGACACCGGGTCGAGGACCCAACGATGCGATAGCTCCTGAGGGATCGGAAGGGGTGGAAGAAGATTAAGATATTATCTGTCCGAACTTTTAAATGTGGGTCTGTTCCATTTTTCGAACACCGCCCGCGATGGGAAAAACACGTTCCTCCTACCGTAAAGCTTTTTTCGATTCTATGTTTCGGTTCTATCACACGGGAAAGGACCGACCGAAGGATCGAAGGGGATTTAGGGATCGGTGTGTTAGTGAGTGTGTGTGTGTGTGTTTTTTTTTTTTAGGTACCATCGTTCTTCCTAAATGATCTGTTAGACATTTCCACTGACAGCGGAACCGGTCAAGCTTGTTATTACTTTCGATCGAACTTGCCCTCAATCATTGGTTACCATCCCCTTTCTGCGTTTGCCATACCGACCCGAGAGGACAACCGCGTGTCATTGACCTGTGCTGTGAATGTTCGAATTAATATTTTCCGTTTCATTTTATGATTGGATTTTCATAATTATAGTCCGTTTCATGTTCTGTTGTTATAATTGTAATATAGTAATGAATAGATTATGAAATTAGATCAATTTAAATAATATTTTTATAGCATCTAATGAGCATTAACAAAAAAGCAGCATTAAATCATTGTATTCATTCCATAGGGTCATTTTTTATATTCTTTAGAGGGACAGCAAAATTGTGAAAACATTTGGAGAGTATAGCCTCGTAAGAACATATGCATTTATTTTTTAATCAATTTTTAAAACTACTTAAGAAGAAACGATATCTTATAATCCACGATTTCTCTACAAATGATGTTTTTAATAAGGCCTTTCTTATTATATATTTAATTTAATTTTTCAATAATATTTTAAACTTAAAAAAAAACATTTAGTTCGCTAAAGGTCATATAAATTTAGGATGTATTTATAGAAGTCTATAAACAAGTAAAATTTGACTGCTGAGACCGCAGAGTTAATAAATAAAACTGGCTTTCTCTTTCGATTCCCATCCGGACGGTAAAGTACGGCGTTCACCTAATAAGCCCAACTTTTTTCGTTCCCATTTTACAAACACCTTCCGAAGCGTGGTGCGTGCGTGCATGCAACAGCATGAAACAGACGCTAACTAACCAAATGCAACCATTTCAAGCGAACGAAAACGAAGCTAAATTTATAATTTAAAGTAGCGTTCCCCCGATTAATCGGTCGTTGAGCAAACATAAATGTTCGTCGTGTGTTTCAAACCATACCTACAGTGCTACATTTGTTCGACGCCGTTCCGTTCTTAGCCTACAAAAACCCCGTCACCAACCTGAAAAGTCGGTAGTTTTACAATACATCGCCTAGCAGTGTCGTAATCCGCTCCAGCTTGTTTCAGGACTTACGACCGGAATTGTTACCTTTGGTCGAAACGAAAGCTTTCTATCGGTGCAATAAACATTTCTTCCATTGTAAAAGCACCATAATCGTAGAATTTAAGTGTTATGGACGCACTAAATGTAAGCTCGCGTGAAGAATAACGAGCGGGTTTCATCGGTCGGCCGAAAAGCGTGATCCCGTGCAGGTAAATCATTCTAAATCCATTTCCTATTGTAGACGGACTAACGCTGTGTTCGATAGCGACGTAATCGACCATACTTTGATGCTTTAAATGCTAGAGTAACCCTTTAAAATACCAATACGGAAACCGTTGCTTTTATTGACGATATCGACGCCGAAATGAAGGTTAATTGCTTACACTATTATGTAACAATAGTTGTAAAATGTGCCACAGCTGTAGTAAACCGTTCCAGTTACGATTTTATGGCAATGCATAGAGATGTAACTGGATTGCGGATTATACATTTTTTTTAAAGCAAGACACTTCATCCACTATCGAAGAAGCTATTCAAATGTATTCATAGATTAGCATATCTTTTTAACACTGAATGTGTTTATATTTATTTTTTCAAATTTTTTATAATTTCTATAATTTTAATGATTTTTTTTTAATAATGTTTGAAAAAAAAAATACAATAAAACTTTTTTTTCATCAATAGTATTTGGAACTTCCAAAATATACCATTACTATATTAATACTGTTTATTACTAACAAGCTTCTAACATAAAAATTCACTTTAAAATACACTTTCAGACTACATGATTTCAATAAAAAAATATCGATCATTTTACATTTTGAGTTACGTTTATGTTAAAATGTAAAGTCGGTTTTTTGTGTAATGTAGATATAATTTTATCACAAATTATTATAATTTTGATTTAAAGTTTTATTTTTATTTTTTCGTATTTTTGCCTACAAATACTTGTTTGGAAAGTTCCGTACCCGAAGATCGAGCGAATCAAATTATGCAACTGGAATGTCACGTTTCCATGCTAAAAACAACTCAAAAAAGGAACAAAAACGGAAGCAGTGGAAGTGAAAAGTGATATCAAATCTAACGATACGATTGTTTCCATTGATCCACTCGGCATCCAGCTTCCAGTGGACTGTGGACTGGGATATTGTTGTCCCAGTCTTTCCATAGCATGATATTTAATAGCCTAACAAGATGTCTTGGCGAAAAAGAGAACACCTATCGGCGCCATCGGTGTACGATTGCAAACTGCTACTGAACAAAATGATCCGATTTGAGCGACAAAAGTCTTCGTCTTGTAATGATTGTATTTAAAGCACATCCTGTGCCACCAGCAGCATCAGTGGCATTTGGTCGTTGCCGGTGTTGTGATAGCACCGACGTTACTTCGGACGTTTCTTCAAAATTCAATTCAAGACTCTCGATTTAAAATGAATCTACAGCAAGTCGTGCTGAGTCTGGGAGTGTTCACGACACTGTTGCGCGATCAGTGCTACGGTGACGAAGACACGGAGCAGTAAGTCACCTTCACACCGTTATCGGCGCCCTTTAATGATCAACTTCCTTCCTTCCACCGCAGTGTTCACATCAAGCTGCACGTTCCCGAAATCATCAACCGGCATGTTCACGTCAAGACGAAGTACATGCACGTTTATCATCCGAAAAAAATTGTCCAGGAGATGCCTCCCGCCTTCGTCGAGCAGCAGCAACCGTCGATGCCGATGGAGCACGGTATGTGGATGCCGTCTGCTGCCATGCCTGCTGCGTCACCAATCTCGTCGGCGACCTCTTCGGCGATGGCGGCCGCTGCAGCTGCATCCCTTTCGTCCATGGTGCAGGACAAACTGTCCACTCAGTTGGCGCAGGAGCTGATGATGCGCTACCGAACGTTGGAAGCACCCTCGACCGAAGCTTCCGACGTGCTGCGGGATTACTATCGCCAGCAGAGGAAACTTTCCGATCAGCTTATGCTGCAGGAGGCCATGCAGTTGCCGAACTTTGCGCAAACGAAGTATCTGTCCAACATGGGCTACGACTGGGACAAATCGTTCGGCGTTAAGTCGAGTGATGGAGATCTGCACAGCATGCCGGTGAAGAAATCGAAGAAGAAGAAAGCCTACGGTCTTTTGTAGCGAACTTAACGTCGCTGTTCCTTCCGCTATCTGTTTGCATCGTCGTGTTGAATTATAGACTTTTAAAATGTGTTATTTAAATAAAAATGAATTAATGGTTGTTAAAAGATACACAAGTTGTGTTCTTATATATTGAGATATTTTTGCACGAGTGCCCACTAAAAATGGTAAATAAATGTATAAACTTACATGACTATATGGTACTTAAGGATACACTTTTAAAATCGAAGCAATTAATTTGCACATTTTCTATACTTCAAATACTTACACACTTACTTTCATTTCTTTGTTATACTGACTATTGACTATTCTAATGACTATTCCTTTACTTTTTCACATAGTCATTAATATATAATCAAATGGAAATTCTAGACGACTGATCTTCAAAATTGTGGTTGGTTAAAACCGATACGCAAAAAAGATTTAATTCAATACGAATGCTCGAAAAAATTAATGAGTAACTATTTCTTTGAAATTCAAATAACCAAGTACATTAGACAGTTTATTGTTGGCCTCTTATCAAATATCAAAAACAGCAATTAAATACTTTGAAACTCCTAGCATTGAATTTAATATACTTATCCTCAAATAGTTAAATGAGTTGGCTCAAATAGCTTTGTTCAGTTGAAATAAAAAAAAAACAATAAATAATATATTATTATTATTTTATATCACGCAATACAATAGGTAAATAAGGATGAAAGTTTTTCTTTCTAATCATAGAAGCCACAGCTGATCTGCCACTTTACGGCTCAGTGGACCGTCCAGCCCACGAATAGGTTGTCACTTTCAATATCAGTTATGCAACTTCTTTCTCCCCGGGTGCACCTGACCGTGGCTACATGCATGCAGGGTGTGTGTGCCACGACGTGCCACATAACGTAAACCGTTAACCGCCCTAGCCCTACATCATGGCCCTTGCGAATGTCAATGACTGCCGTCACGAGCTGTCACGGACGGTTGGGTTTTGTATGCAGTTTCCGTCTCTAACCCTGTGCCCTGGCGAAGGTCACGAACGCTGGTATGGGGAACAGGCGGGAAATCAATGTAGGAACACCGCCGAGTCGATCAGAAAGTTTACATCTGTTCGTAACCCAACTCCGGCACGGGTGAAAAGCTATCTCCGGACAAGGGTGTTAGATTTCGGTTGTCTCTTAGGCGAGATTTGTCGATTTGCATTACCCGTGCGAGTATAAATGCATCCACCGCAGCCACAATGGCAGGCAAAGTACAGCGACAAGTCACCAAGACCGGGAGTGCCATCACGGGTGTATCACACAGGGGACGTTAAGCTCTATCCGATAAATTTCAATATGCAACAGCTTGTGGTATGCAGCCGAAGAACTTACAGCTTTGGGGCAAGAATGTCACCAAACTTCCTAACCTTTTGCCCTTTTACAGACAGTTGGTTTGTTGGCTCTGATCGTGCTCAGTAGTGCGCTGTGCGGTGAGTCCGCAATCGCAGGTGATCGGTTGGTGTTTCATGTGCCAATAAACTACAAGAACGTTCACATGACGAAAACGCGAGTGAAACCGGTGCACCATCGCACCTTCCAGCAAACTGACTACAAGGTGCTCGGCTACAGTATGGACAAGCACGGTCACGCCGCCATGGCATCGATGTCTCCGATGGAATATCTGGCGAAGATGCAGATTCTACGGTAAATGGAGGGAGGGAGGGAGGGGTGTGAGTAATGAGTAATGTAATGCTCACTCTTGAGTAATGCTGCTTCTTTACTTTCTTCTCATAAACAGGGGATGACTCTTGAGGAACATGTATGTTTACCGCGTCAGCAGCATTGGAGACGAGGAATGGTAGACATACGAGGCAGAAATAAGAATAAGTAATCATCATTTTGCAGCAAACTTCTGACACATCAAAACCTGAGTGCTTTGTAACAGAAAGCAGTGAAGAAAATTGCCAGTAGTAAACAGGATTTGAACATACGACGACTAAGTTCGTAGAACTTTAGCGATTCCATACGGATATAAGATCAGATCATGAAAAGACGTGCCGAACAGTAGTTTTATCTTTATCAATCTTGTAACTTCTTTTATTATAGACTCTTTGTAGACGAATTAAAACCCAATTGCTAGTTGTTAACGTTTTTGTGAAATGTAATACATTTTGCGTAGAAATGTATAATTAAATAGGTTAAAACAAAATTTATTACAATCATTTTTTTTCTTGTTTCTATACTGCTAAGTCGAAAATAAATGATAGAAAAGAGGAGTGTCTTATCAAAGATATTTTTCCTTATACTATACCATCTACTTCCAAAGCAACTGATCGGTACAGGTCACGATCAAAGGTCGCTGCACTTGCATCGACTACGAACTCGAACCCCAAACTTCCGGACCGGATACCGGAAATTGATTTACCGGTCGTCGACAAACGCACACGCGTACGTTCCAGAAATGCAAACACCGCACTCGAGCACATTCAACCTACCCTGCGTTCGATTGGGGCGGCGTGCGTGTGCAATGGAAAATTGTAGCTAAACGATTATGTTATTTCACCGTGTAGCCGTGCAATTGCGCCACTTCTTCCCATTGCAAACATTTATTGGAATTAAACATGAAAGCAAAACGAAAAAAAGGCATTCCTGGCAACCCACATTGATCGCACGCTCGGGCGCGGTATTGCTGTTGTTGTCTATCGAATCGATCGAGCCGTGTGTTCATTGCCACGCTTTATTGTCCACGGCGGTTGAAACCTCGCCGGCACCGTAGACACCCCGCAGACTTCCTTCAGCGTAGAATGGCAGGCGCAGCGAGCGGAGTGCGTGAGGATGCGACCATTTTTTATGCTGTTTTTGTTCACGACACTCATGCACTTCCCGTCTACTTATTTTTAGCAGCAACTTCTCTCTTTGAAACAACGCAAACTCAACACACCCGACTCGCTCAGTAAGCAAAGGATTATGGCCCGAAATCCCCATCTCCGTTTGGCTTAGCCTTTCGCATCAGTGCATCACTTAGTGCTGTGATTTTCCGCACGACACTGAGACAACATGCAATGCAGAAGGGAAAAATTCAAACAAATGTCGATACACGCAACACTTGAAAGATCTTTGCGGTACGGTGGGTATTCATAGAGAGGGGTATGAAAGCGAAAGGAGCCACGGTTGCTCTTATCGTGTGTACTGATCGTGGCCTATGGTAGTTCATTGTTCAACAAATGGAGTGCATGTGTGTGCATTTATCGAAACGGTTTAAGCCAATTTATGTTTCTCCTACGTTTTAATAATAACATCATTTGTTTTGTACAGCGACAAAAAATCAATAAAAACACCGTGCAATGAATTCAAAGAGTTTGACTTTTTTCTATAAATTAAAAGGCAAAAGAGGATCATAACCTAGAGTAAATATGAAATGTAAAGGATTTTCTTGAGTTCATTTATGTATGATAGGGTATACTAAGAAATTCATATTAGACATGTCATATAAAATATGTATGAAAATGTATGAAAAATATGTATAAATACGTATACATATGTCATACAAAATATGTTTGTATTAAAATAAATAAAAAATATAATTAAATTACATTATTAAAACTTAATTAAAACTCATCCTGATAAACATTTTATTACTTTTATGTTTTGAATAATAATTAATGATTGAATAACATAAAAAATGTTACAAGACTAGAAAATATGCCACTGATTTTAACTGATAACATTTTATTAAATATATGAAAAAAAAACAGTATTTCGGACACATTTTAAATTGTTTAACCGACTAATTTCAGTATCTGCAGAGAGATAGTATGTTGAAAACATGAAAAACATATTACAAGTGGCCAAGCGTACCAATCAGTAGCTAACAATATGTTTGCCTCCCCTACCACGCCAGGGTGCTTCTTCATCACGTGCTAAGCCTTACTTTGGCGGACACTTTGCACGCCACACACCTGCCGGTGTTGATGCCAAGGACCCGCAGTGGAGAGGGAGACCTGTACCGTACGGTAAGCGTGCCATTTCCCTTTCATTTCGCGTCGCTTCCGTTCCATGTTTTCGTTCCGTTTCCGTTGAAGGTGGTGCAGGAGGTGTGAATTCTTCCTAAACAGTGCAACTAAACGTCACGCCGGCCATTAACCGCGGCGCGCGCGCGTGTGCCATATGGGGTGGGGTGGGTACGCGTACGGACAGGCCGACAATTAGCTAAGTTATAAAAAGCACTACCCATCCGATGCTTCCGAAGCAATCGCGTCCAGTCCAGTGAGTACGAAAGACCACCAGCGCGGTTGCTAGTGCTCGAAGGGTTGTATGTGCCACTAAGTGAACTCGGTGGGAGCCGGAATTTTTCGGAGCAAAGCTAAAGAACGCACCTATACGCAAAATGATCGTACCTATCGGGAGGCCGAGCAGCTCCCGGAGAACCGTAAGTGTGTCCGCTCGCGTTCGCTAGAGCGGACTAGGCGGAGAGTTGTGAAAATGCGAAGTGTAATTCATTTGTTTCTTTCGCACACGTTTACAGTGCAGTACTCATGTGTTGTTGCTGTTGGTTCTGCTGCTGTCAGGTGTTCTAGCGGGTGGCAGTCGCGTAAGGTAAGCAACTGTCACGGTCTACTCAGATGACGTGTCCAGCTGTCAACGATTGTTTACATTGGATTAACATTTGCCATTCGTTTTTATTGCAGTAGATCTAAAAAGCACCGAACATCCCGAGGCACGTCAGTTGGTGCACGTTGGCAATCGCGAGCATCGACTGACGGTACGATCAACACCATCCATGAACCAGCAGCCAAACCGGCCCCCTTCTCTAAGCCAGCCCATGCCGGAACGAGCGGACAGCCCAAGAAGCGCTCGTACTACGCACCGACGGTGACAAACCTCGAGAACAACCTGCATCACTTCATCAACAACCTAAAGGCGTCCAAACTGGCGCACGCCGTGACGGGTGTTACCGGCGCTTTCCAGCAAGCGGTACAATCCATTCCGGCGCACGGTCCGATCAACCTACTGGCAGGTCACCGTCCCGTACAGAACGCCGCCGGTTACTATGCCAACGCGAATGAGCTGCGGTACGGTCAACCGTTCGTGAGTAAGCAGGTGACGGGCGGTCACTTCAAATCGCCCCCAACCGGCTACGGCAAGAAAGCCCTCCACGGTTCCAAGCGCGGTCGGCATCAACCGACAGCCGCACCGCCCGGCAAGTACGATTCACTCATGTCCGACCTTGGCATCTCAGGCTATAAGCACTTTGAGAACGCCGTCATTCGGGATTTGGAGAGGCGTGAGGAGCTGAAGGTGGAGGCCACCATACACACGCTGTTCCCGGAAGATGAGGATTGGCGCCCGATTGCCTCGATCAAGAAGGCACCGATTACGGCTGGTATCCGTGGTACGGTGCCCGAAGTTTCCGAGTCGAAGATCGTTTCATCGCTGACAGTTCCGTCCGAGAAGCGCCCCCTGGAGACGCCCACTCGTACTACAAAACCGAAACCGAAAGCTACCAGCGCTAACAGCTCGAGTGTGCGGCTCACGCCACACACAAGTACTTCCCTCAGTCCCAAGTCTACCGTAGCGCCGAGTCAGAAGCATCGTACGAAGTCGCATACGCTTGGAAAGGATAAACGAACGAAGGAGCGGGTAAAGTGTTGGAACTGTTCCACGTCCACGTCAACCACACGCCAACCAGGACCGTCGGTGTCGTACCCGACCACGGCGAGACTGCCGACTACGGGCACGTCTGCACAACGGTTCGGTCCGACGTACGATGCCACCATGTTCTATGGCAACGGTGGCAAAGCACCAGCAGCGGTCGCCCAATCCTACAGCAATGTCGAAATCCAGTACAATCGCACCAATGCTCCACCGGTGCTCTCCGTCAGTTCTTGGACGCAGGGAAACGTTGTGTCGGGTACGCCAGTAGAGGCTAGCACACAGGCGGCTCCACCGGTAACCACCACCTTTGCTGCGCAATCGGAAGTTACCAGCATTGGTAGCAGTAGTCCCAGCTTACCAAGCACCCTCTACGGCGGTGGCCTGAAGAAGAGCTTCTCGAAAGCACCGAAACCGTACGTACCGGCGACGTCGTACCTGGGACCGCAGAGCGAGCCGCCGTTACTTCGGCCACCACTCACAAACCGACTGGCGGCTCGCAAGGGACGAAGGGTACGACGAAGAAACGAACGAACCACCGGCTGGAAGGCCCGTCCACGGTCGGTAGCTTCCGACGACCGGGCGACCAGCCCGGCGACAGTGTCGGTGCCGGCTCGGCCAAGAGTGAGCTGCGAACGAAGAAGAAGTTCGATCCCAAGTACAGCCGCAACAGGGGTTCGATCAAGTTTAAGGATGCGTTGGAGAAGAATCCCGACCACATTTACCGGTAGGAAACCGGAAAGCCGCTGATCGTTGTATCGGCACGGGGAGCGGAAACCGTACAGTAATTTCTTTGTAACACCGTAGAGCTTAGTACGTCCCACGAGTGGCCGTGCAGATCGAACGCGAGCGATATTAGTCGCTTCGCATGTTTATTTAATTCGTGTGCAGTCTGTGCACGGCTGCTGTTCGCTTATTTATACCCGTTAAATTATGTAAGGCTGTAAACCAAAGTATAGTAGTACCGCTAGGTGGGATTGAGACGACTGTGAAGCTTCAATGGCTACTGCAAGTGGCTCTGTCTTTTAGGATCCTTTAACAAATCAATTGTTCAAACGCTCCGTGCAAGGAGTTTTGTTTAGCTCAGGAAGATTGTATTAAAATCTGTAAATGCTCACATTTCTTTTTCGTTTTATAATCCAAAGAAGCTTCAATAATAAATAAAGCATTAAATTTTTATTTAATATATATTTTTTTAGTTGTTTTGGGGAATCAACGAAATATAGCTGAGATTCCTAGCAAATTTGTTCATAGCAAAGTATTAGAATAAGTTAATATAAATAACCATCGCTACAGAACCAGCAAACACATAAAATGTATCGCAATATCACCTTCCGGAATTCCATAAAATCAAGTATTGAGTTTCATTAGTGCATATCACAGGATGTTTTATTACATTTTTTATTTTTTTATTATTTCCTACTTAATTTTGTTTTATTCAAAATTAGTTTCATTAGTTATATTTATGAATTTATTTATTTATTATATTACACATATCAAACAGAATAATGAGTAAAACGATAACATAGAATAACACATAATATTATATAACTAACTCGGCACCAAACCAATGGATGGATGGATGGATACAACAAAAACGCCATTTTGTCCAATCATATCATATTTGAATATTTACCTCCAAACACTAAACAAACAAATCAAATATTGATCCATTCAGTTGCTAACAAACCATAACAATAATACACACGGCACAATCAATCCTCCAAAAACAGAATCCGCCAATTTGTAAATTTATGCATACCCCAATAACATAACACGGTTTACACAAATCGTGCCATTTGTTGTGAGTCGCCGTAGGTCCAGTGTCGTTGATCGCGCGCATTGCCAATTACACACGTCAGCCAACAAACACACTTGCTCCTTCCTGCTGTTACATCACCGCCAGCTAGTAAATTTCTCGCAGCGGCTCGCTACGAACGGGAAATAAATAAAACACTGCCCGAGAGACAACGAACAGCTGCCTCCGTCGACCCACTTTAAAGCCCGTTCGCGAACCTTGTCATTCGGGTGATGATATTCAGTTGACGCGAGCATGCCAGTTGTTTTATTTTTTCTTCTCTTCCACAATATTTGTAGCCGATCGAACCTATTCCGACCGGAATGGGGCACGATCAGTTTTTCCTTTCAGTTTTCCCTCCCGGCGAGAAACGGATAGGGTAGCTTACGAGCTGCGTTCACTATGTCCATATTAAGGATTTGCTCAATCCCACAGTTCTGCCACAACCTTGCCACAGTTCGCGTGTTTTTTTTCTTTTTATTACAATTTTTTTATTTTTATTTTTAAAGCAAGCTTATCTGTTATTTACTTTATTTTCCTTTTGTGGTTTATTTGCAAGATAACATCAATTCTTCTTCTTAACATCAGACTTCTAAGAGGATGTACTATTTATTTCTGTCACACATAACATTTTGTGAGTTATCTAGAGTAAACACGATAGCTATATATATGCGCGTTCTTTTTTGGATTTAAAATTGTCATTTCCAAATCCAAAAACTTGAATTAAAAAATTATCATCAACATTTTTTAATTTGATTGAATTACTCTGGCGAAAATGTCAAACTGACTGACGAACATTTTCAAAAAGCTTTCGTTTAGCATTAAAATCTTAAAATAAAAAGAAATATTTCCAAAAATAATAATTTATATTACAATTTTCTATTATCTAGTTCTAAACATGAAACGGCTGCAGTTTCTCGTTTATTGTACAACTTGTACCTTTATTGCGCCTAACAATTTTGAGTGAGAAGAATTACGTTATTTATTTTATTTTTATTTTGTGCTTATTTGAAACCGTTCCAACTGCATTAATTTGTTCAAAATTCTCCTATAATGAGTAATAATATATCTTACACTGCGAAAACAAAAACATATCAATGAAACATCTGCAGTTGAAATCCAATTGCACCTTACAATCATCTTTAAAAATTTATGACCAGTTTTTTTTTGCACACTTATCGATTATTTAATAAATGAGAAACATTGGAACCAGCAATTCGTTGTTATACAAATTGACCCATCAGGCCCTCCGCAATCAACAACAAAACAATCCCATTACCTATCCAGCAATTACAACATCTTCAACATGGTTTTTTTTTGTTGTTTCGATAAAAACTGGTTCACCGCCCAATCCGGTCCGCTTCTGGAGCGCTTTCCTTTCCTCGGCACACAAAAAATGCATGCATGCGGAAAAACGGTCCACTAAATTGTATGCAATTGACATTGTCCGGAGTTCAACCCAGCCCAAAGGGGAAGCTGGGGTGTTTGGTTTTTTTTTTCAATTCGCTTCCTAATCATGCCTCCAGCTCGTCACTTACGCAATCGTGTTCCGCTGACCCGCTACGTCGGGAATTATTTTTCTATCTGGATGCCGAACCCATGATTGGGAGGCGCCATGCACCATGCGGAGAGTTGTTTTCTTCTGCAACAACAACAACACCAACACACACAGACACGCATACGAACCGAAGTGGGAGGCAAATAAGTGGCCACCGCGTGGACGCGCAGTGGTGACCGATAGTGAAAGTGGTGTGCATATTACCCACGGCCGGCACATTAGCAATGATCTCCTCCACTGGCATTGCGCATGATCGCATGGTTTGTGCGAGGAAAATCGAAGACGAACCACCCCGACAATGCGTGGATG
>JXXA01015310.1:0-10852 GCA_000956255.1 Anopheles punctulatus
CAAACAGTTCATCAGTTCCACGATTGCCACTGCCAACTACCACCGTATCTCGTGTACCGACTGGCGACGATGACGGCGGTGGGGTGGTGGTACACACCGGTAATTGAGTTCCTGCTTCAAGTTTCCTGCTGAAAACCAAACCAATCGCGAACGACGACGGAAAACAATTTCTTATGTGCTGTAGTTGTTTTGTGGTTGTTTTTTTTTCGCTTTTTGTTTTCCGGAACTATCATCTTCAGAATTTTCCAATTTATGTACGTGTTGAAGTAGAAGAGCTTAAGATATGTACTATGGACAAAAATGTTTCATCTGGCTTTAAAGCACAAATTGACAAAAATCGACATTTTTCGCTTCGCCTTTTGGGGTTTCATGAAAGAAATTAGACAATATTTAAACACAAAAAAATAGTTTTAAAGCATCTAGAATATAGGAACCTTTAAAACACGTCTTTTACATTCATTCTATATTGCTATCCAGATCCGGATCATTCAATCAAACGATTAAAAAGAGGCAGGAAACAACCAGTTGGTTATCAAAATAAACGAGATTTTTGGAATTTAAAACCGATAAACCTTTTTCTCAGCACGAAGATTTACGTCCGATGGGCAGATAGTTCTTGTGCTTCTAAGAAACATCCTGAAGGGCAACATCTCGAATCGTGAAAAAAAATGTTGGCTTCCTTACACACAAGCCACTGCCGATATTCGTACAAACCAACGGGTGGTATGATGTGAGCGTGAAAAGATCTTCAATCCGCAAAAAAAGGAAACGAATCCATCGCCTAGGAAGTACGATAAGAAGTTCGCGAGCGAGCGAATAAATAATAAATGCCACTGCTCAGCCGATGGATGGTACAAACAAACAACATCAAATCTTTCTTCCTTGTACGTAAATACGACGGGAGGAAGAAACAACACCGAAACGTAACCGGTGTGGTACTCAACATATTCTCAGTCGGAATAAACACCACTACCACCACCGACAAGCTTGGCCATAAAAGAAAAAAAACACACGACGCACCAACAAAAAACACACACACAACATGCAGGAAAATTTGCGTGAAAAGAAAGTTCCTCCTTCATTGCGAAGTGGTCATACGAAGCACGCAGGACGGCCTTACCACCGTTCGGCGATGGATGGAAGAAAGTTTAACTTCTTGAGACCACACCCCCCAGGTAAACCCGATCCTGAAGACAACAACAAAGCGTCCCGAAAAAAAAAATGAGAAGACCAAAATGCTCCACAAGAAAGGAAGGCGCGGGATTTTGCATTGCCGACTAGCTGCCACCCTGGACCTAGGGAGTGAAAGTAGGTCGCCGTTCGCGTGCGGCGCGTTCTTTGGGGTTGGAGGTTCAGATGTGGGTCACCCTGGAAGCCACGGAATCGTACGTTGCTTGTTGCTTTTCACCGTTTCGTTGCGGGCGAAGTGATTGTTTGTGGCATTGCGAGCATTGGGAGTTCTGTCGGTGCAGCTCTGCCGCAAGAAAAGTTGACGCGAGCGGGCGGTTTGACAGACCAAGCGATTCCTGGGTCTGGGGTACCTTACTGCACCGCTTGATCGAAGATTTGTTTATTGAACGGTGTTATTTACAATTTAAATTTGTTTTTTTTTTGGTCTTGATGTTGTTGTCTGTGCTCTTGCAAAAGACACTGCTGTCGTTCCGATCGAATTTCATCCTATGCACGAACAATATATTCATCTAGTGAGCAGTGATGCAAAAACGCGCCCGGCACATCACGCAGCGCCAGACACATTTGCACAGGACGGGTTCATCATAGCAGAAACAAATTTAGAATTTTTCAATCTTCGACCACACGGACCCCGGTTCCATACCGGTGGGTATTTATAGTGGTGATGAAGACGACGCCGTCCATACGCCGCGTGGACATCGTGGCAATGTATGAGGTTTTCAGGGCTACGCGAGGAGCTCAGAAAGAAGATTTTTATGCGTTTTTACTTTCATCTCACCCTTTCTTGCTCGCGCTGCCCGAAGACCTTGAAGATCATCGCTCAAGTTCTCGTGCGCTGTGAGGGAGACCGGCAGGAAAGTAAACAATCGAAATCGAGATCAGGATACGAACGAAATACATCATTCAACGAAAGCAAATCTGGGTGAATTTAACTATGATTAGAACATAGCGATGACATAGCCAGGACGGTCTCGGTTGGAATAAGAGCGTCGTTGGTGGCATGCAGCGACATTATCGGAAGCCGGGATCGAATAAAGTCGGGATCAGCTGATTAATTGCCCATCCCATCTCGAGCGAGTCTCCGCACCGTCTCACTCCCTCGAATAAGGAATTTGTCACAAGATTAACCGAGCGAAGACCTCCTCCGATTAAACCACTTTCTCGGGACGTGATTGCATTCTTGGAAACGACACTAGATTAGGCACCAGGCTTAAGGCAAAGGGAAAAACAAAACAGTCCGAAAGATTAATCACGCCCAACCCGCACCACGATCGGAAGCGTCCGATTGGACTATCGATTAGGGGTTTCGGACGTCCAAGAATACTCCTCATCCATCGTCTGACCGCAAACGCTTCCTTGAAGCTGGGAGGGCGAAGGTGAAGAGGAAACGTGACACACAGACGCCGTGTCTTCAACAACAACAAAGCGAGAGTGCGACTATTTTTACACGGTGCGGTTTGAAAACAAAACAAAACACGGCCGCCCTAATGTCGGGCCCTACCGAGATAGCTTTGTCCTTAGTCGATGATTAAGGCGTTGAGTAAGCAATCTTCGTGTCCTGATCAAACACCTAACGTGCTAAAACTAGACGAGCAACGACGAGACTTTACCCTCTCGACGACGAAAATGAATGTAGAAAACGTAGTAGTACAGCAGGCTAGAAGCAGGCCAGAGAATTAGTATCACATTCGTGTTCAACTTTTTCCCCCCTCGGTTAGCTATTTATCTAACCATTTCACCAAAAGCAGCCGGATTATTATTGTGCCGAGTGTTGTTGGTCTGTTTTATGTGAAAACAAACTACCGATGGGCGAGTTTTGCGCGTTCGAAGCGTCCCCGAAAGCGGTTTAGGAAAATAAACGTCACATTTCGCTGTTTTAACGGCACACACTCAAATAGAACTTGCTGGACTAGTTGCTGCTGCTGCTGCTGCTGACCTCACCGAAGTGCATGATGTCACACTAAAAAACGTGCTCGTTTCCCTTACCAATAAAACTACAAGCGTCTGCGTACCAGCGGTAACCTTGGCATGTATTGGGAGATTCGATCCGAGAATGGTCCGTCCAACACACGGGAGAGGTTCGAGATTCGAGATATGGACGTCAAGCGCGAACAGGGCTCAATCACAGAAATCGACCTTCCGTGTTGTGCTGTGAATGTTTATTTTTGCTTCACTTTCCTTGGCAAGGTTGTGGGCGCTTAAGCGTCGTGCACAAAAGGGGCCTGATGGACCGACCTGGCCTATCGCGTGCTCATTGATGTTCTCAAGTGGTCCCGCCGATCGCTCTGGCTCGAACTGTTTCAATGACTAACGCGAACGTACTGGAGTGTGTGAATCAGAAATCTGCAAACGCTTAGGTTCTGGACAGAAATTGCGAATTGCTTGTGGTGTTGCCGGGGTCACTTGAAATTGGCTTCAAATTACTCCACCCGGGAGGAACACACACCATTTCCTAGTGGTAGCCCTTCCTCGTCGCAATCGACATCATGGAACCGAAAGTGATCCCTGACACAAATAACTACGGCAGCGACGATACGGATCACGATCCCACGAATTCGGGCAATGTGTTGAAAGTGGCGATTCGGGGCGAGAGCGTGAGGGTTAACTTCCACCGAGTGATGACGTACCGCTATTAATAGAAGCAATAAGTCAGTGTGTCAGTGACACGCCGCCGACCGTACAAACGGCGCTCGCACGACCCGCGTTCCAAACCCTTTTACCCCCCATCCATATGTGAGACTGCATTTGCTCGTGGTCGTTTTTTTTCTTTCTTTCTAGCTGCTACTCTACTGGCACACTTTAGCTGCAACATCGTGGATGAAATTTATGATACGTGCAGCACGCGTGCAGCCAGCAACTACTGTAGCGTCTTGCACGGTGCCACCCGGTACACGATACACGATCGGGTCACCTTTCTCGTAATGGTGGGGTGAGAGACCTACCGCCTCCAACACATTGTATTGTTTTAGTACAATTCCTGACGATGAGTTGGAAGAAGCACGGGGAAGAATATATAACACATCACATTTGCAGCTGGAGAACGGGTCTTTAACTAGGGCATGGCTAACGCCGCAGCTTGGTTATGGTAGACGTCGCACTCTGCCACAAATGAACGTCATTCGTTCAAAATCTTTTTTCTCCGAACTAAGAATGACGTTTGGCACCAAAGCGAGAAGCAATATTCTTGATAATTTGTTAAAACAAATCAGCAATGACCAATAAATCACCACGAGCGTTGAGCGAGGGCTGGTGTTTGCAACACAACCGGGCCACTCATAATTACATCATCAACCGATTCGGTGTGGTTTCACTTGCTCGCTCGCTTACTTGACCAAACGATGATCTCATGCCGTGGAGGAGTGCAGGTGCTGCGATTGGACATTACTGTACTCCGAGGATGAGAACGTTAGTGGCTCCTACATGAAAAGGTTACTAAATTGATAGTAAAAACTATACCAGATAGTAAAATTTTAACTACTTCATCCCGAATACCAATCGGAGCTCAGTGCCCGGTTCGTTTGATGACTTCACTGGATGCTGGTACATATTTGCTCTATTCTCGGTGTAGTAAACTATCATTATTTGACTTTCGATTCCATCTCATCCACTACATCAAAGCGTTGACTTTAGATTAATCCCATTTTGCACTGCGTCGACGGAAGGGGAAAAATTTGAATAGTAAATTAGCACAGGGCATTCGGAACACAGGCGTCTCCAAATCCATGCCGTACGGTAGAAATAAATTGAGTTTGCAAGCTCTCACCACCATTAGAAGAAACCTTTCACCGTGCCAGCGCGCCGGTAGCTTCATTCGATCCCGATCCCGATACCGGGATGGGAGGAAATGAAAGCAAATCGCAACCTTTCATCGCGCTGCGGCCTTCTTCTTTCCGCCTCCTTCTTCCGGTAGTAAATTAGATTCACCCGATGACAACTGCGCGCTTTTGCAGTTGGAAAGTGATATCTTTGTGTGGCTGTGTGCTGTCATAATGCGACGAGAAGGTGGATTGAAATTGAATCAGTCTGAATGCGTGATGGATAAGGATCGACAGCAGGAGTTATCGGCTCCCGTCAGCCGGGGTCAGGTGTCAGAGGAACCCGGTGATGGATGACACTTTGTTGAGGAAAACAAAGCTAAAGCCGAAAAAGGGAAACATACATAGTCGCGATAGTAATATAAAACAAACAGCACTGGTGGAAAATCCATTCCAAAGCTTAAGAATCGTGGATTATTCCGGTCAGTTAATAAAAATTTAACAAGATTTTCATGATATTTTTGTATCATAAGTGAAAAGCCATAATTAGTAATCCCACAATAAACTGGCATGCGTTTCACCTAATTAAGTAATGTAGATAGTATTAATGCTTGTAATGTGAAGCATTTAATGCCCAATGTTGTAACATAAATTTAAGAATCAATCATTTTAAAATACGTATAATATCCTCTTGTATTCGACTTACGCTGAAATTCAAGCTTAGATTCTGATGCTTTCAGAACTTCTCAGTCATCTTAGTATCTCGGGGACTTACTGTAAATAAACATAAACAAAATAATTAGAGATTAATAACCGATGTGGATAAAATATATGCGAGAGTCACTTCAGTTGAAAGAAGATTAGTAATTTCCCAAACTATAATTCAAAACTAAGACTGTCCGAATGGTATCCTGGAAGGATATGGCGTGTCTCACAGGAAGGTTTCATAACTTTTAGAAATATTTTTTCCAAACAACATCATATAAAATATAAAAAAAGTTATATTTTAAAAGATAAATTAGAAAACATGTGTAGCGCCTGCTTGATAACACAAAAATAAACATAAATAGACATTCGTTGTTTCTCGGATGGTACAATTCAACAACACTGGATCCATCTCAGATTTATCTCTTAGTTTCAACAACTTCCTTGTATAGCAGGCGCACAACAATCAACGAAACCCGAACCAAAGGCTTCTCACCTCCCAAACACGCTGGTATACAGGCAAAAACCTATCACCACGAAAGACGTTCGTTGCCAGCTTGTTTGGAAATCTAATATCAAGAAAGTTAATCCCAAACCAAGCCCCTCGACTGGGTCCCTCCTTTAGACTAGTCTCGTTTTATTTTATACACACACGCACACACACACGCACATACACACAATACCAAAGTGTCAACAAGAGAGAAAACTGTTCTTTGGCCGGCACCGCGCATCGCAAGCAAGGCACCTTTTACCGCCTTGGCACAACAGCAGCACCCCATCATTGGGGACCATTGTGGGGTTGGGGTTGTGTGTCTTTGGTTTGAGGAGTCAAACTGAAACAACAGATTTAAGCGTTCGTTTAAATGGGTGAAGAAGTGTGTGCGCGTCCGTTGCCACATTTCTCTTCGAAATCATCATTCTTCACGTTGCTTCACGAGTGATTCGGTAGAAACGAGACGGTACTTTGTTTCGATCCACGCACACACTAGGCTAGACGTGGACGGTTATTGGTTTCGGTCGGCGTTCGGCGTTCGATGCTAAGGCGATAATTATGCATGCGTGAGTGTAAAAGTGACAAATGAAATGTTATTCATAACGCACCAGAGCGGGAGAATGATGCACGTCTGCTCGTATGATGCGAACGATAAGGAGACGACGAAGCAAGAATTTCATAATTTATGACACCAACGCCTTTCCGCTTGATGCATACATGCATATACAACGGCACCGGGAGAGAAGACCGGGAAACCGTTCAGCATTTTTTTTTCTTTTTGTGCAAAGGAAACTATTCAGAAACGTCGGACGGTGGTGGTTGAATGCGAGGAATTTATGCTACAACCCGCGCTGTGTTGGTGGTGTTGTTACCAGAAGCAGCCGAGGAGCGCTAGGGAACTCCTACGCTACTGCAATGATGCGAACCGACACGTCGGCAGACATCAATTTATAGCATAATGAGCTAACAAAATGCATTCAAATGGCCCTACCATCCATCCGGACATTGTCGTCGTTATCTTCGTCGTCACGATCGTGATTTTGTTTCAAGAGGCACAAAAAGAGACAAATTCTTCTGGGGTCAGAGATATGATGGATCGAAGGAGGCTTGAGCGCAGTGAAGGCAGGCTTGGGTGGAAATTCTTTCCTTTCTCCCTTCGAACAGGTGGTACTCATATATATACAGACACACAAGACTGGTGGATTTTTGTCACTGGTGAGAGAGCATGTGGAGTTGAATTTTTTAATGAATTTCAGTCAGAGAACCGTCACTACCAGCAAGAACGACGACGAAAGAATTTTTAATGAACTCCCCCCTATGAGCCAACGACACTCGCAGACATGCAAAAACCATCCACTCCTTTGAATCACCCATTATGTTTGACTCGAAAAGCTACTTCTTCGAGCATCATCCACTGCTGCTGAGCTGTGCCATGATGCCATCACACAAAAACTCGTCACTACCTCCTCAATGCCTGAGCTAGGGTCGGAAGGGAATCTGGTTTGTTGCATCGTGCATGATCCGATTGAGTCATAGCAGTGCCGTATTATTTCTAACCGGCGTATGGATGACTGATGAGCGAAAGAATTGTTGTCGATTAATGATTGCTTGGGTGGTAGCCAGTGGCCGATGTGAGCCAGTGACACGTTGTGCAACTTATTGTTCATACAAATAAAGAAAAGGATTGTGACTCGACATGTAAAAGAAATGAAATGCTTTTTTTTTAGAACCAGATAAATTTGCGGACAAAGTTGGGGAATTTTGTCGTTGTTAAATAATCAGTCATTTAAGGAAAACATTTCGGTTTCATAATGTCCAGCAAAATATTGATCAATTGGTACAATAATTTGAACGGATTACTAGCTTCAATGTACTTTTTTGACTTGATATTTAAACATTTAACTATTGACTTGATATTCTTTGGAATATGGATACACAGTTTCCAGTTTCCTAGTTCCATAAGAAAAAGATAGGAACAGCAAATTTCTTATAGATTGTTAAATATAAAATGTGAGATTGAGATCAATCTGGATGAAAATGTATATAACATTTACAACTTAAAAAACCAGTCTCGCTGTAATTGGTAAAGTTTTCCAATCCTTACGCTTGAAGTTTCCAAATTTAAGACTTGCGAATTCATATTGTACTTATATTTTTTCAACATTCTTCACGTTTCTTAAGATAATGCTTAGCTTTCGAAATATAGATATAGAATATTGTTAATAAGATCCTTATCGCTGGACTGTTCCAAACGACCTCGCTTCTCTTAACGTCTCTTAATGTTTCCTTTGAGTCAATAGTTTCAATCAAGGGGCTTAGAAAAACTGCCTGCTAATAATTGAAGTTATGGTAATAACAAATTGACTCGTCAGCTACCAACCACTTGAAACGGACCGATAAACTTTGACGTTTGACTCATAAAAGGCGAGCGGTGTGTTTTTTTCAAACACAGTCCGCTTTTTTCCTGCCAATCAAGCTCAATTAACGACGTTTGATTGAAATCAGCAAGAACATCGAAACCTTTCGCCACACCCGACGAAGCCCGTACGACGGTCACAGCGCCAAAGGCAAGTCCATCACCGCCGCTACCGCCTATCTCTCACCTGCAGCTGTAACAAATCGTAACAACTGCATCATCAACAACAGATGACACACAGAAGCTTGCCGCTCATCAGGGTGTGGTCATCAACGTATTCGACCTCTTCTGGCGAATGACTGGAGCTCAGTTCTCCAGTCAAGCGAAAACATACAAACTCTCGATCACCTTAACTCAACAACACATGCCCACCACACATCTCCCTAATGTATTTGCCATTGCGAAGAACGGAACCGTCGAAAACCAAGCTCCATCGCACGGAGTGGAGAAGGTCGCTTAGGTCTCGGGTCGTCGGCGCTATTTGACACAATTTTCATCTATATTCATATGCTCGTTTTATTTCATCCCAGTTGGCGTTCTGGTGGTGGTGCGGTGTTCGCGTGTTGTTCGTTGTTTTCTTTTTACTAGCGTTCAAACTGTGCGAACGCTTGGTGCAACGTTTGGTCTCATCAGCAAAGTCCCGGGTTGTATACACTGCTTCCAAGCGGTTCGCAGATGAGGGGACACCAGATGACGAAGAAGAGCAAATGGTGCAATGATGATCTCCGTCTTCGAGGCCACCAAAACTCTGTATGACACCATCATCATCATCATCATCAGCGGCGGCATCATTGCATGGCCGTTTCGTTGGGGGGGTCAGTATGACATCATGCCGATAGGGAATTTGTCGAAATTTGTGCACACACGAGAATCGGTTCTCTTCTGCGACGTCGTTCGGTGAGGCCAGTAAGGCCAGCAGAAGAAAAAACACGCACGCGGCCTTCCTACCAGGAGCAGCAGCGCTACGATATGCGCATTTTATAGCGACCACAAACAAAGCTTGACCGTGGTGATCTAACAAACCTACGGAGCACTTCTGTCCGGTCTCTTCTCGTGTTCGTATTCACGTCGAAACTTTCTTGTTGTAATTGAATTTGATTCAGCAAATCGAGTGTCCGCCCAACCGTTCCTGGCCATCAATTGCTGATGAGGGAGGACAGAACGGATACGCTCTTGAACGGAAGGCAAACGATGCGATTTAGGAACTGGGACTGTAATCGTGTTTTATACGTATTTTATTAAATTTCATCGTGAGAGCGTTGTTTTTTTTATTATTTAAAACCAATATGACGACTCGTCTTGGGTTGCGGTCGTATCATTAATCTTGTTGTTTTTGTGATAAAGTTAAACGTTTATTTGTTCGGTGGAGAGTTCGAGATACTGAACCTTTTTTTCTTTACCTCAATAATCCAATTTTGTAAATTCTGGACAACGCTGGCTGGACAATAAAAAGTCTAAATTTGCGCGTATTTTTGTACAAACTAAGAAGTGTAGATTTTTAATTATTGTGCCAGACTATGAAGGCTGAAAATTTCTTATAAATAAATAAATCAATAAAAACACATTTGAGTAAATAAAAATTACTACACACATAAGAATAGATCTATGTAAAAAATAAGTGGCATAACTAATGTAAATAGTACATAACTCCGTCACTGACTAACTGAAAGACGAGAAGATTTTCAAATAAGACCTAGCTTAAGCTCTCTTCCATCGTCGAACTTAACTCAACTATTGCAAAGGACAGACGTGATATGAAAAAGAACAACTGAGATATCACTACGAAAGCTTGAGTTGATTGAAAAAGCATTAAGCAATCGATCGATACTCAATACCCGGTAGGTAAACAAATCTAATCGATACCGATTGCATACCGATCAAAGTAAAAACAAATCGGTTGGTCCATTTTCATGGCCTAGAGGTGCAACTTCATCAGCTCGTTCAACGAGCTCTTCGAGCTCCATTATTTCGCTGCCAATTGTTCGACACAGCCACACAATAAGCAGCTGTCCAAGAGATCGGACGCCGGGCACACGCCGGGCTGTGATGTGATTGTGGTTCTTTGAACGTCTGCCAACACGCGCGCTAATAACCCACACCGCACCGGCCAGAAGGAGTAATCTCGAAACGCGCGCAGAGCATTATAACAATGCAAAACAGCACTTACCTTCCTTCACCGGTGCACCGGAAAGGCTCGATTCCTCTGCGAGGGTGCATAGAATGTCGGGCGATCACCAGCGATGCCCACAATCGAGTCACACACAATCAATTGGGCCCGTTCGTGCCCGGGAG
>JXXA01015314.1:0-22192 GCA_000956255.1 Anopheles punctulatus
CATTTGCATTATTATATTCGCACATATTGCACCATTTACATACTGCCAACTAAAGATTTATTAACATTATAACTCAGGTTAAGCAAACACTTCCAGAACTTCCCGAAAAGTTCTTTCTTTGAGAAACTGTTTGGCGATCTTGAACGACGGATCATGCTATGGATGAATATTTGTTACACAAATGTTGCTAGCAGTGTCAGAGACACTGTGAAAGAAGACAAGTTGCAATGTATTCTGCAGGCTACAGTATCGATCGTGTGCGATTTGGGTTCATCTGTGAACCACGTGTATGCATCCACTTCAACACTGAGTTGCCTTCACACAATTCGCCGAGGACAGTCACGTCAGATAACTTAAGTATCATTCGCTTCGTTGTTTTACGAGCCGAAGCGTGTGGGAGTATATCCCGGACAGTTTCGTACCGAAATTAATGCAAAGTGATTCTACCGGGACTTCCTTTTCGGTGCCCTGCCGATAAGCTGTACAGTTGCACTGCTCTGTTGCTGAAATGACCAGAGTGAACGGAAAGAAAGCAAACTGCAGCTGAACTGCTTATATATCCGAAAGGAAAACATGTTTCAAAAGCAATGCTTTTAAAGCAGTACAATCTGCTTTTGATGCGTGTAAACGAATGCAAAAAAGAAAAAATCGATTACCGCACACGGCCGCAAAGTGGCAGGCATATTCGCCAAAGGCTGTTGGCGAGTAAAGACATTGAAAAAGAATTAACAGAACAGCGGTCCAAATCGCAGCTTTCGGATCGTCGGCTAAAAGAATACAGCGAAAATTGAATCACACCGTGCAAAAGATCTAATGAGAGAGAGAGGATCCGCTTGCTTACGTTTGCTTGCGGCCGTATAAAATCGAATGATAAATGTGTTCTGAAATAAATTGAGCTTACCTATACGAGTTAATCAATTGCATACAACCAGAAATGGAGGATTGAGATATGCATCGGGCAGGGCGGCCTTGCGCACACCTTCGAATGTTTGGCGCATCGAATGCAGTTAATTATTGTCATGCCGTTGAAACTGTTCGTTGTTTTTCTTCATCTGTGCTTTCCGGTATCGGGGATGGGTGGTATAAATAGAGGGACCTTTTATTCGCATATGAAATTAACCTCTTAGTGGCATGTAAACGAACGAACGCTTCTACTAATTAGTGAAAATATTCACTTATATAAGCTGTGAAACAAATGACAAGTATTGGGAAAACATTTACGATCATTAAATTAACTTCATTTAAGTTTTGTATGTATTTATTACAAATTATCTGAGTTCCTGAAATGTATTGTTTAGCTTTCAACATATTTATTATATTTTAAATATTTATTATAAATAGTAAGCAGGTAAGAAACTAAGGAAGATTAAATAAGTACCTTTTGAACGATGCTTGAAAAAATATTCTGCAACAGATAATTATATTATAAAAAAGGGGCCATTTACGTTGGAGGCGTGATAACTCTATCTCATAATATCATGAAAATATCAATAATATCATCCAGGAATTATGTCATCTATCGCTAAACGTGTATGTATTGATCGTCGGCATTGTTACAAACAGTGAGCACAGTTACCCTACTACAAGAAAAGTAAAATATGTCTCGTGCCAGCAGAAAATGAGTTCCCGCTTCATCCACTCACAAGCGTCCACCGAACGACCCCCTGCAGATTTGACTTTGATGCTTTAGCCCGATCCTTCCCCCGGCATCGCAAACCCTTCCGCCGGTTCCGTCCCGTGTGCCGTGTATCAGGGGCGGCATTTTTCAAACGTTGACGAATAAATAATGTTCCGATGAAATCGACGGAAAATAAGAGCAAATAAACGCAAATTTCAATCCGATCAATGACCAGCCATTTGTGTGCGCGATCGCGCGCGCACGCTTTGCGAGTGTGCGTGTGCTGGCGACGTGGCTCGGCGGCACGATCGCACTCCATTAAGCATGACCTCAACCGATCCTTTTTCCAGCGCGGGCGAGCGCGCGCGCGCACTCGCGCACACACCGTTTCCGATCGCTTTACAAACAAATGCAAACCCGTTGCAAACGCCTCGTCCCCTCCCTCCCGTTGGGTTCCATCCGTTACCATTCTTGCCGTGGTGCGTGGTAGATTATGCAGCCCGAATGCAGCTCAAATCCGGTCGTGGAGTAAAATTACTTACTCACATCCGCGTTACCATTCGCGGTGGCTTTGGGGCAGCCAAGTGAATCATCAACTGCCAGATTGATACGCGGTTCGAGGTAATCTATACGGTGCGGCGCTCCAGCTGCAGAATTGTATCTGCTCCAAATCCCCATTCCACGCGAATGAAGCCGCTATCTGCAGGCGCGGTGTTGGGTGTATGCTTTCCAAGGGATGGGCACACGGGCTCGAAGGAATTATCTGATTTATTATTATTGCGATTTATATGATCATTTTCATTTGTTTCGTTACTTTCCACACAAAGAACTCCTTCGGCGATCTCTTCTGTATTGTGAGAGCATCAGCAAACGAGTGCGTCGTCTATATCGTGCTTATCCGTGTCATGGTGCCATCGGGGGTCGATATTATTTCGCTTTCCATTTACGTTTGCTTTGTCTGTTTACTTTGTCTTGCTGATTGCTGTTCAGTTGATCGTCGTAATTGAGACTGCCTCTATCATCTATTGATCTCCAACAGTTTATATTTTGAGGCATTAGTATAACATAGTTATTTTTTAAATACTTTATTATTACGTTTGTCTAAGGTCTCATTCTGTCCATCAACCGTCAGTTCGCATTGCGGAGTTGACTTAATTGTAATTGATAAGAACTTTGACTTCGTGCATGCAGCGCTTCCACAATTTCGCCGTTCTCGCACGACAAAGCGCGACTTCAATACGTAACCTTAAGCCTTCAGCACAAACCATTTTGCATATTTTGCGTTGGCGAACTCACGACTGAACGATGAACCCGTGGGAGATACTGCCGAGATGTGAGTCCATATTCACATTCCGTGTACGACCACGATTTGACTTTTGACGTTTATACCCAACCGATTTTAAGGTGATGGGTTCATCACCAGCACTGTGACCAATTCGATCTATCGGGAAATGGGAAATTCGAGCAAGAATGTCATATTTCACCACCACCACATCCTCAGCTAGGTGCAGATAACGATCGTTGGTACCCAGAGAATCATGAGCACATTCAAACTGCATTGTATCATAGCAACTACTGAAAACTCAACCATGCACAAAAGGAGCCAACAACAAAAGGAGAAATTTAACGAGGTGCGCACGTGTTAATAGCTTGGTCCTAAAGTAACATACAAGCTGTAGAATCGCACACCTTTTGAAGTGATCCTTGCGGGATACGGTTGAATTTTGCATGCAACCATAGCGAAAAGGTATTATCTTTCGAGCAAACTCTAAACCTCCATCGAGTTTGTGGTTTCCGGCGAACTCGCTCTTAAAATCATATGTCATTACAAGCACATCGCACACGCCGAACAACGATCGACCATCAACGATAAACGCACGCAGAACGCTTTGGCACCGAAAACACATGCTATGTCGCTAGCCATGGGGTCCTAAAATTTATGCTCACCCCTACATGCTGCCCATGCAACCCAAGCGGCTGCTCTTGTGCGTATTTGCAAAACGAAAAAAAAACAAAACAAAACCATAACAACCCAAAGAATAAAAAAGAAGAATCTTTGAAGACGATCTTCATAAAACACAGTAAGCTTCCGACCTCGGCAAGGGCCAACGGTTTTGTGCAAGTTGAAACTGTACCGCACTAGCATCTCCATCCCCACGTGCAGACGATATTTTCTGAGACGGTTGCAGATTGCGGATTCGAAATTTTTGCAGCCTCGTGCGTCATGAACCTCAACACTCCGGCAAGGTCGCCCTGGCCTGGAGCACTGTTTTGCGATGGAAAAATAAAGTCATTATAGCATCATGTTGACATTTTACACAATCGTAGCATCACTCGCATAGGGTAGTTCAGGTCAAATGTCTGATCTGTGCATGCGGCTTGTACATCTCCAGCATGGTTGAAATGTATCAAAAAAAACTCTTTCACCATTTTCCAGCTCATGCAGACCATTCAAGGGTACTAGTAACAAGGTACGGATTATAATATTCCGCACAAGCCGCCAAACTCGCGATAATATCATATCTTGCCGACGGAACGACGGCTTACTCACACATCTACACCATCGCAATGCTCACGGCTCGTCGACGACGATGAGACCTTCATGCGATCGTGCATAAAACCCGTGAAACATAGCAGCGTCTCATTTATACAAATAAATTTATGACACATTATAATTCGCCACACGCAAAACCTTGTTTCTGCTCTGTTTGAGCGGCGCTAGGCACGCGGCTCTCTATGTCGGCAGAACAAACTTGCACCCTAACCGTGTGTACGATCGTTCTGTGATTTTGTGCTTTCCTCCAGGAACAACACGATGTGGCCGCCCACTCGCCAAAGCGCAGTATCATTCTCCGTTGGGTCTGCTTTTTTTTTTTGACGTAAACGTTTGTTCGAGTTCACGAGCTCTTGATCATTTTTGTGTTCATAATATCGGACATGTCGGTTGCTTTTTTCAAAACCCGCACTTTGCCTCCTTCCATCCCGCCAGGATGGACCAGGCTCGCATGCGAAACGTAAAACGACAAGCCCACCGATCACCCCGTGAAACATGTTCATTTTTATGCTCGATTGTACAGGGTGGCGCACGCTTCGAATCATGTTCGCAAAGTGTAGCATTTTTCGAACGACGCACGTGACACTTCTGTTAGATTTTTCAAGCGAAACTATGTCGTAAATGCTGTGCGAACTATTTTATCACCGGTCTTCTCGAGCGCGATTAAATCCGCGAGTAAAATAAGCTGCAATTTATCCAACACACCCTGTCGGCGCGCTGCTTTGGGCTGGTTCTTCACTTGGATACATAAATATTGCGCTCAAGTTCCCCAAACCAAGCAAGCTGCGAGCGTGCGGGAGCAAGACCGAGAACGAGAGAACAAAACAATTTCAGGGGTTTCCGTGGCGCGGAATATGAACGACACGATTGCGATCTTCTTTATATTTGCTTCGCAAAGACTCGGCATCTCAGGTTCCCGGCATCCCGGACACGTAGCAGCTACTCCATCGAAAAGATGCTGCCAGTAGTGGATGAACCTTTGGCCACAGAATTAAACATATTTCCCCGAAAGTGAGTTGAAGAAGGAGGATCGAAGAAAAAGCGATTATCTTTCCACTGTCCAAGCGAGGCAAGGGACGGCCACGGTATTTGTTTCCCTCGAGCTTTGCGCCCGCTCCGGCGGCAGCTCTTCCTCCGCTGGCAGGTTTGTTCGTAGCACCGTTTTGCAGAGTGATTTCGAGCATCGGCACACTTGTGGCGTGGTCATTGGAACCAAGGATGCTTGACGCAGCGGCGGGCAGCCGTCGGAGAGGAGTTGTGTTTCGAGAAATAATATTCTCGAATATAATGTCTTAATTAGTGAAATAGCAAAAGCCTCTCCGAACGTCACTGGAGAAGGCGCGCTGGCAGAGGGAAAGAGTTATGGCGGTGAATACACGCGCGCGTATCCACACCCAGCCATGTGTAGGTTGGCTTTTGGTCCAACGAAAGCGGTCTTCCTCCGTTGGCGGTGCGGACTGCGATGATTGTGGGAGACACCGTGGCTATAAAGACTGTCGATTTTTTCAATGAAAGAGATCCCAAGCGCACACGGGTGAAGTGAATTGAAGAACATATTGCTTGCCCGTGCGTGGCCACCCAAACGAAAACGCAACGAACGTTAACATTATGCGCGATGGCTGCCTCCCGATAAAACTGTCATCGCCCCGCTTCGTGCGAACAGGCGCACCAACGCTAGCATAGCTGAGATCAGCTCGATTCTAGCAAAGTTAGCTCTGAATCGAGTGACGATTACAGTAGAACATTTCGAGCAAACAGCATAACTATGCGAAAGCGACAGATGGATGTTGATTTTAAATACACTTGATTGAGGAAGTATTATAGAGATACATGTACAACGTGAAAAACAAAAATTGTTTAATTTCCAAAAAATGTACCACACGTGAAAAATTTGACGTCCGATTTGGACTTCTAATTCTGTTCTTCTTATTTTTGCGTTAATAAAAATAAGTTAATGCTGAAGCCTGAAGGAATACTTTCACTTTTATCCTTGGAAAAAATATGTTACTAATATTTTTCGCCAATGTTTTACAACTGTGTTTGCTATTTTCTAAATCTATTGATTGATTAATTTTTCATTTTTTTGGCGCGCATGGCGAGTTACAGTTAGAACAAATCAGGGCAACAAATATTGGTAGATAAGCATATATGTGATTGCACAGTAACCCTTAACATTGTGCTAGAAACAGCTGCCACAGTCGATTACTTTTTGATTTATCGTAATAGGAATAATTGACAGTGTCTGGAAAGTAGGTGTCGCCGTAGATTTACAACACATCCATCATAGACAAACTAAAGAAACTGGGAACCAGCGTTGTTACACCACAGTCCGCAAAGACAATCTTAACAATTCTGATTGGTTTGACTAATTGATCTTATCAGGAAGGTCACAAACCCAAAGTATCGGACGCAGTCAATCTAAACTGGTTAGTAATAGTTCTCTTCACATCTGATCTTACTTGCTGCTGTTAGAATAGATTTCATTTTGATGTTTTAGTTACATTCCAATAGATATTCTACCCCAATATAATACAAATTTCACATTTTGAATGTTATTTCATAACATCTCAAAAATAAAAATCAAAATTAAACACAAGCGCTGAGGTTTCAAGACTATCGTTCGCCTCGGAGAAATGGAACCTATCATTAAAATTTATTTTTCTTTAGAAAACACCGACACTACGAAGACCCGTAGACCCGGGCAGGTACAGTGGTAACGAAAATTCTAGCACGATAGAAAGGACCACTATGGTGCAGCGGGAACCTTCCCAAGACAGTGGACATGTTAAATTGGCTCGTTACGACAAACTTGGAGGAAGCTCGAACAGATTCAAACCAATAGAGTTGCCGGCATCGACAGTCCGATTGAACCATTACGGTTGCCTGTCCCATGGTTTCTGGTCGATTGTTAATGCTGTGGTTGGGACTGGCATTTTGAAATATTAATCTGGTTAATCATCACCTTCAACCGACCGGTGTAGCAATAAGATTTCCTTGCCCTAGAACGGTCTTCTAACACGGTTTGGAAAGCCAGTGCCAGAGAAAGCATGCATATTCATGAGCAGCACACGCTTTTTTATGACAAAAGTCCGCCGGATCATAGAACAAAGCGAAACTGGTAGGGATAAAAAGAGATTTTTCATTGCTACAAAATTGGGATCTATAAATTGACATCGATCGAGTACGACTACGAGGCTTCAAACTTCGAAACCAACGGTCTTTATCAAACACACCATTCTGCATTTTGTTAAGGCTGTAGGTGTTGGTTACGTGAACCAACATTACAGCAACAACAACATTTGTTAGTCGATTATATTTATGGTACATAAATATAATACATGCATACAACATCAACTGGTGTAGAATATGGCTCAAAATTTCATTCCTTTTATCCCCATAGACTACTTCTTTGCAATGCTGTAGCAAACCTATTAAGCGCATTTATACGTTTCGAGACAATACCAAATACATAAAACAATATTGCCGTAGATTTCGAGATAAATTATTTTAAGATAATAATGTCTACAAAATATGTTTTCATGTAGACTGTCACACTGCTTTTAGTGTGAATACCGAAAAATGTAACCAGTTAAAATAGAAAAACAATCTTTGCAGTAATGTAATTATAATACCATCTATAAACGCATAATTCTCGCCTCCGAAGAACTGTTCAAGAGTTCCGCCCACATAAGTGAGGATCACACTTGAGTGACCCCTCAAGGAACCACTTGGGCCCGGCGAAGGACTTTGCGTTTGCCCTGTAAACCATTTTCTACCGAAAAGATTTTAATGGTCACAAAAAAATATGCACCGAACGAGCAACGAGCGCACCGAGTTTAGGATAGCCTAAAAAGGTTTGTTTTTGTTTCCAGACATATCTATCCATCCGTACACCCTATGCTACCCATACTATACGCGCCATATTTATGACAACGATATAATTTCGTTTGACGTGAATGGACTCGGCCTATGGGGGCAAGGCAACCGTTTAGAACGATGAGAAACGTATGTATGTGTATGCAAGAGGAGAGAGGCATCGTGAAATCAAAACAAAGCCTCCTAAAATTGCCCTCTTCACTGCAGACAAGGAGATAGGGCACTAGGAAGAACGAACGAAGTACTGCAAGTTCGGAGTTCGGAATCTCCACCTGAGTCGAGTTCAAACTCAAATCAAGCAACAACGAAAAAAAAACTGTCCGAAGGTCGATACAGAATGCCTCTCTACGTTGGTAGTGGAGATATCTGTCGTAGAAAAAAAAAGCATATGAAAACTCACTCTCTTCAAACAAAAGCCAAACGCTCGCTGTGCAGCAAAACTTTGCGTTCTTGGACTTTCAGAACATCCGAAGATCGAGCATCATCGAGCCACGATACCTGTCCACTAACTAACAAGACACAGACACAGCATAAAGTTGGTGGTAGATTGTCATAAATCTTGAAGATTGCTGCTTCAAGAAGCAAAGATCGTGAGAGCAGTGAATCTAACGCTGCAGACCTGATCGTCAACAGCGGCTCACAAGAATGTACAAGTACCCAAGATGGCGTGTCTTAGAGCGAGCCTCACATGAAAGCTCCTTCTATGAAGACGATGATGATGATGATGACGATGGCCCAGTACCGGGCGGCTCAAGAGCGTTGGAACATTCAAAGAAAAGATGCCTCGTCTCGACCCGCGATAATTAGTGAAACGATTACTTTTCTCCCCTTGTGCCTACTTGAGCATGGTAAGTGAGAAAGCAAAGAACCCTGCTTGGCCCTGCCCAGGGCCTTGCCTTGTGGACCAGACGCAGTAGGCGCACAATGTAGGCGAAAAACGACGACGACCGGAAAGCAAACAAACAAAACCGTCTCCTAGCGGGCGATAGAACAATGAAGACGCGCGACGACCAAACGACGGCATGTTCGTGTCTTGCAAACGATCATCGGACAGGTTTTTTTTTTTTTGTTCCTCTAAAGCCAAATCTCAACGCACGGCAAAACATACGGTGGACGAACGTCGGGCGGAGAATGATCGACGATGTGATTCATTGGAAACATCGGCGGACATAGGTGACCATGGCTGGCTGATCGAACGTGAGACGGGTTCCGGGACCCCGGGAAGCGTGGATATGTCGAAATGGATTGATTGAAACATCTGAGTATCTCCAAACTAATCAATAGACAAAAAATCACCACCGAAGCGAACGTAAACACGCACATACACGTGTATTGATTCATGCTCCACCATCGAATCCAAACGAATGGATAATTGAAAATGCAGATAGATACTCACGCAGTCTACAGCGTCTTGAGGCTCTCGAGTTAGCGGTACAAATTAAGTCATTTTTCATTAATATTTCTATCCTCTTTTCTCTTTACCACTCAGCGCGACTCTTTCCAGTTCCCTCTTCTTGCAATAAACGCCCTCGATTGGGCTAGCTAGCATTTTCCAGTTCAGCCTCCACACCTTTCAGTCGTGCGCATAATGGTGAGGAAATGATTTGAAGCATGCCTCAGCATAAATTAAACGATTTTTTCAAGCCAATGGTTGCTAGGCGGAGAACATACGGGAGACAAACAACAACGAAATATGACAATAAAATGAGAATAGTAAGTGAGAGTGAAAATGGTCATGAGTACGGTGGCGGGATGGAACGACTTACGAACGCATCATCGAGAGATTTTATTTCTGAAGAAAGGTGAATGCGAATATTTTTTCCACCACACAATTATTCCCACTCCTTAGCGATAATTCGTGGCTTAAGCATACCTGTGACCAGCTAACAATTAGAGGCTACTGTACAAAGGGACACTCACTCCAACCATGTGCGCGAGTTGTATAAAGTTCGCAAGTTTCTTTAGAGAACATTGCTATGTATTCGATAAGCAGGAAGATCGTCCTCTTTTATTCACCACAGGCCCCGAAGCGGCTCAAGACATTTGGCCTGAGAACGGGAAGAAGTTAAGAAAGCGAAACTCAAAGCAACAAACGCCAGCATCAACTGCAAAACACTACCAACAAAACAACAACAAAAACGCCGGTTAATAACAGTTCTCATTCCCTCTCATCACCGACTCATCGGGAAATAATCAATTCAATTCGATCCAGACCCAAACACGCCCGAACGATACGCGCGCCTTCCCCGACAGGTTGCATTCACTTTACGCTAGAAAGAAAGGTTGAGATCGACGATGTTTGCAGTGTGATGGTGGTTGAGGTAAAAACAGAATCTAATTTTCAATAGCGCTGCCCCCTCGGGCTAGCAGCTGGGACAGGGCCGTCTTTGCAGATGCCAGAAAAGTTCAGGTCTCTTAGCTTCTGCCTCTAATGCGCCTGCCTGCTCGTCTTCTTTCGCGGTGTTAGCTAAAACGCACCGGTTGCTTTTACTCTCGTGCAGATATTCGGCTAGTACTATCGACTGGAAAGCCCAACGAGAGTTGTAATCGCAGCGATTTCTGTTTTTCTTTGCCTCACAATCGTTCCCTTGTGTAGTGCGACCTCTTCTTATTCCTATGGCTCGGCTGTTTAACTCTATCCGCTTGAGCCCCAGACTGGTCGAGTTTGATGGAGTCGATCATGACGGCCGCACAAGCTGTGATTATTAAGTTATTAAATTTAAAATTGAGAAATTAGTCGCACCGACTTTACCGACCCCAATCGAACCATGTATAATGGGAAATCTTTCGATACGAAGATTAAACAAAAGGTAATCAATCAAATTTATATTAAGCATCGGAATAGGACCAACAGATCCTGCAATGAGTGGCTAGTGGGCAATATAAAACATATATTTTATGTAGCTAAAACGTGCCGGGCTGGCGTTTACATTCGACAATAGGTCAAGCTACTTCTCCAACATGCAATAAACTGTTACTTATATTGTGCCATTTTACGCACCCCGCCAAGGTTCCCATTCTGTCCTAAGTGATTGATGAGTGATGTAAAATTCACGTGCTTCAATCTTCACTACCCTATACGGACCAGCACTTTCTTCATCGCCGCATTGGGATCGCTTTTTCTCATTGAAGTGTGACCTACAACTCACAGGGCATATCGTGTTTTTACCGCACCATTTCAGCAGCTGGAATATTCACGCACAAAATTCGCACTAAGCCTCCAAACGCCAGCCAAACACCCCAAGGCTCGCCCCCATCAAGGGTGTAAAGTTTGATAAAATGGTGATAAAACTGGTGATGGTGATTGCAATCGGTTAGCTACCTTTTGCTTGCTGTGAAATTTTGAGTTCGAGTTTCATCGTCGTTTGCTTTTTTTTCACACCCCCAACGGCTAGGCCATTCGCAGGCTAGCCCATGTGCCGAACCGATCTGGAAAAATCGTGCCCGTGGCTTCCAGTGTCCGGATCCCCAGCGTCCCTGCTTTTGCTACGTATATCCTGCACGCTTACCTAAGCCACCGGTCCCACCGTTGCCATGAATTTGTGAGTTTAGAAAGACATAAACCTATGATCCATTTTATGACATACTCTATAAACATGTTAATCGAAAAGTCTACGCCCCTGGGTGCGCGCATCTTCCTCTCCGTGAAGCGCGTTGATACTTTCACACACCTCGGCAAGATCACCCCATCCCCTTCGTCATAATGACTGCTATCGTTGCTCGATCGTCGTTCCGCCTCGCCCACGTTTCCACACAGTGCACGTTTACTGTCCCTTTTCCAACGCCAAAGTAATTCGCTCCGAGATACGACGGTTTTCCGCGACGATCGCGACGATGCGTGCTCGCGCAAGAATGCTGCAAGGGAACGTGGCGGGGTTTATTGTTGTTTCACATAGTTTATTGCCCCGGCGAACAATATTATTGAAATATCACAATTTTTATGACCTCGCGCGCGCACATCACGCTGTTTCGTGATGGCCTTCCGGCATTTAGACCGTGGCGCTCCAGTTCAGAAACGGAATCAAATAACGCAGTTCTGCTACAATAGAGACCCCTGTACAGCTGGCTCGATGTGTAAATCAAACCAGATTGATACTCCCACTATCTTCCGATGGCTACCACAGCTAAGCTTATATATGCAGACTACCTAGCTGATAGATTTCGTACAAAATTTAACTTACCAACACAATCTTATTCATCCATCAAGCAAATGCTATGATGTTTCATCTGTGCATCGGGCACTTATATTTCTCTAACACGTATTTAACTCTTTCCATTTTAATTCATAGACCAACTGCGTTTTGAGCCATTTTATGAAACGATCATTTATTCGCACACATTCGGACACACAGCGCTTTTTTATATTTTTCCTTCTTCAAAACACAAAACACAAAATTTCCGACTGATCAACCGCATGTTTGACACCTTTGGCGCACAAAGCTTCATCTCTTTCTTTCGGCTTTTCAGCTCTCGCTCCCTCTTTCTCCTGAAAGAGATGGCTAGTTCAACGTTGTTTATCACAACGGAAGAATATCATTTTTATTTCGTCAAAATTACGCACATACACATTTTGTTACGCTAATCTTTTCTCACGACTGATGAATATACAATTTAAAAAATACAATCCGTTAAAATTGTTATAACTTTAAAATGTTGCACCTGTTGTCAGCTGGTCTGCGCCCGTATGCTATTAGACTTCGGGTCGATCAGCATTAGGAGGTTTCGAGATAATTTCCCTAACAATATCATCGATATTGTCCTCGTTCTTGAACAAATTCTGAAAACTTTCGTTTTTCATTCGGAGCAACGTGCACTGCACCGATCGGTTCCATTTCCAGTAAACTACGCTTCGATTTTGATGTTCCAAATCATGTGTCAGGCTGACTAGCACTTTTGCCACCGTAGTATCGACCGAGCTGATGTGCGTTCCATCAAGTAGAATTATTGGACATGCTTGTTTGGCAGCAGTCTTAAGCACGATATGTTTTAGATACTCCGCCGACGAATACACCAGACCTTGATTGGGCTGTAGAACTAGAACGTTCTTGCCCTGAACCGGAACCAGCAGTTGTGCTACTGCCGGACGCGAGGTTTGATGAAGTACGAAGCACACATTTATCGCTATACCGACGACCATACCGTACTCTAGCCCAAGAAGTAAGCACGCCACTAGGGTAACAATCATCGGGATGATATCGATCCGTTTCGTTCGCCAAATTTCAGCGGCTGCATGGAATTCAACCATAAACAACATCGCCGCTATAATAACACCTGCCAGTGTAGCTTTCGGAATATAGTAGAACGAATCGGCAAGCAATCCAAGTGCCAGTAGCACCACAACTCCCGTTGTAACTCCTCCGAACTGCGTACGAACTCCACTGTTGTTGTTGACAGCAGATCTGGTAAAGGATCCTGTCACTGGCATCGACGACACAAATGATCCCGCAATGTTGCTTAAGCCAAGTGCAATCATTTCCTGCGTAGCATCGATCGCTTTTCCCTTTGAGAAAGCTTTTGCAATGGCAATCGACTCTAGAATTGCGATTAGTGGCAAGGTTATAAGAGACGTGCCCAGCTCCGCAATCATTTCCGAAAAACTGTACGTTTGATCGCCATTAGCTGTGCTGAATGGTGGAAGCCGAATCGGTGGTAATCCAGCATTCACGTTCCCGGTTAGCAGGAAAGGTTTCGAGTTTCCGACCTCGCTTAGAATGTATGCCAGCAGTGATCCAAATATGACAGCTATTGCATTCCTTGACAGGGCTACGTACTTTCCGAATATTTTCCAGCACTTGCTTCCTTTCGCGTCCTTCAGTTGCATCAGTATCAATAGCAGAATGATAGTGGACACGCCTAGTACGCTGTCCCACAGCCGGATATCTTGAATGTGTTCGAATGCATTGATCCAGGAGTCGAGGAATTCGTTCGATTGCCCAGGAATACCCAGCAACGATTTTATCTGCCCACTGGCGATAGTTATTGCTGCTGCCGACGTAAATCCAACTGTGACGGGATACGATATGAACTGAACGAGAAATCCTAAGTTCAGAACGCCAAGTAGAAGGATCACACAGCCTGTCAAGAATGCGGACAATATGGCGAACTCCACTCCCAAGTTTCCGACGTGCGCCTGAACCATCAGGGACATTATAGCGGTTGGTCCAATAGTTACATCTTTACAGCTTCCAAAAACGCAATAGATGAAGCATCCCATAAACGCAGAGTATAAACCATACTGTGGATCTAGGTTTGCAATAGCAGCGTATGCTATGCCTTGTGGTATAACCGTTAGAGCAACGGAAAGGCCAGCCACGATGTCATCTACGAGATGTCCAGCCTTGTACGACGGCAACCATTGAAGGATCGGAAGGCGTTTAAACAACTGTTTACGTGTGCAAATTCCACGACAGCAATTTGATGTTAATTGTCCAAGTCGAGGAAAACTTTCACTGATGTCATCATCTGTAAAATCATACATGCACTGAAAACAATGTTCATTCACAACCCCACTGTTAATTTTATGTACATACCATTCATTTTACTAGACTGTTGCATCATGAAGGCTTTTTACCGTGGAAACTGAATCGGCTGCAAGAAAAATGTGGCAAAATTTTGGATTGTTACAAAAACCGCAAGCGACACACACGAATACAATCACATTATTTCTGAAAAAGCTGCTTAAAACTTCACTTTCACCAGCTTCGTTACCACCCCAGGAAACGCACAACAGCACAACCTCTCTGTGTAAAGGTGAAAATATAATAGTAACCTTAGCAATCAGCCTACTTCTTTCATTCCCGGTGCACAGATCGTGTTCCCTATTATCTTTACTTTGCAAATTTGTCCTTCACACTATTTGGATTATCACCTTTCCTTTCCTTAACACGTTGTTTTATCTATAAAGGTTAACCTGATCACTGTAGTTAAAGTCTACGAGTGTATGCTGTTTTCCGACAGCATCTTATCGGTTATTTCAAACACAATACAACGCGCTTGAAGGATGGCCGTTCATTGACCATTTGAAATTGACCTATTTTCTATGCGTTGATTCAAGAAAATACGATGATGCTACCAATCATTTGCCGTAGTGTACCGACACAATGGCAGATAAGCTACAATAGATTATCTTAAAAATTATCACCTATTCGCTGTTGTGGCATAGCTTTTAATGGCTCATCATTGGAGTGGTTTTGATAATGGCTTTTAATAACATGCATTTTTAAACCTATAGTAGATTAGGGAAAATAAATAAAAAGGTATCGAATGATGTGAGTACTCGTGACTTTTTAGTATCATCCATGAGACTTTTTAGTATCATCCACTTCTACCATCCATTACTACACCATTTCTTACACAAATTTGATAGGTAATACTAGCAAAGGCTAGAATTTATTTTAAAATAACACTTACAAACAAGCAAGATTCCTCTTTCTTTAAATTATACACTACTCTCGACTATGGTACACTTTCTTTGCATACTTCTTTGTCCAATTGTTCTAGACCTCCGTGTTTAAATAGGTGGAAAAATTGTTCCTTGTTTAGCCGTATTAACGTACACCTCACCGAACGGTTCCAGTTCCACAGCAACACTGAGCGCCCCCGCAATTCCAATTCTTCGACGGTACTTGAAAGGATTTTGGCGGCTGTGGAATCGACATAGCTCACGTTGCTACCGTCAATTATCACGGTTCCCACTTGAGTCTTATCCGTCATTTTCACTATTTTATGCTTCAGGTATTCAATAGACGAGTAGATAAGGCTTTGATCCGGTTTCACGACCATGGCCTCAATGCCGGAACTCGTGCGTAGCATGGCCTGGTCAATGCTTGGTCTCGACGTCATATACAGAACGAAGCAGATGTTCAACCCGATGCCAATAAGCATGCCGTACTCCAGGCCAAGCAAAAGACACGACGCCAGCGTAACGATAAACGGTATAATGTCCACCTTTTTCGTACGCCATATTTCGGCGGCTGCATGAAACTCCACCATGAAAAACATTGCAGCAATCATCACACCAGCTAAGACGGCCTTTGGAATGAAATAGAACGTGTCCGTGAGGAGACCCAACGATAGCAACACCAAAATACCGGTTGCTATACCGCCCAATGTTGTGCGTACACCACTGTTGTTGTTAACTGCGGATCTTGTGAATGACCCCGTGATCGGCATCGACGAAACAAACGAGCCAAATATATTGCACATTCCCAAAGCGACTAGTTCCTGTGTGGCGTCGATCGATTTTCCTTTCGAGAACGCTTTAACGATTGCTATCGTTTCCAGAATTGCTATGAGCGGCACGGCAATGATCGATGAACCGAGTTTGGCAGTCATCTCCGTAAATCCAAGCGTCTGATTTTTTAATACTGTACTGAATGGGGGAAGATTCACTGGAGGTAGCCCTGGAGTTACAGTTCCTGTAACGAAAAGGGAAGTAATTAATATCGTAGAACAATAATCGCTATCTCCAAACGCACCTGTCAGTGAGAAAGGTGTGCAGCCCACAGTGGAGAAATAGTACGCCAAAACAGCACCACCGATGACGACGACTGCATTCCGCGATAAGGCAAGATACTTTCCTACTCCAGACCATTTGGTGCGCAAACTTCGAAGCAATAAAAGCACGGCAATGGTTGCGATTCCAAGCACGGCATCCCACACCTTCGTTTCTCCAATGTGCCGGTACACGTTGATCCACGAATCGACGAATTCATTACAACGTCCTGGTAAACCCAGCAGTGATTTCACCTGTCCACTTGCAATAGTGATCGCCGCGGCGGATGTGAACCCGGCAGTTACAGGCATCGATATGAACTGCACTAAAAATCCTAAATAAGCACAGTAATAGATGCGCCACAAATTAGTACCATAAGTGAGCCAGAGTTTTAGAAAACAAAGAAAAACAAGGAACTTCTGCTGTACTTACCCAAATTTAGCAAACCGAACACCAAAATGATACAACCGGCCAAAAATGTGAGTAATACTGCGAAATCGGCTCCCAAGCTCCCTACATACACCTGTACCATGAGAGCCATAATAGCCGTTGGTCCGATAGTAAGGTCCTTGCAACTTCCAAACAGGCAGTAAACGAAGCAACCCATGAAGGCTGAATACAGTCCGTACTGTGGTTCCAGATTGGCCATCACGGCAAAAGCAATCCCTTGTGGTATGACAGTCAGTCCGACCGAGAGGCCCGCTACGATATCCTCGACAAGGAAGCCGGCTTCATAGACCGGCAGCCACTGGAGTATCGGGAGCCGTTTCAGCAGAAGCTTTCTGTTGCAACAGCCTCCCAGCTTGGTGACCAACATGGGTCCAACGGAAGGAAACTTTTCTCTGCAGTCATCTGCCACATCGCCGCTATCTGGTGGGTAAGAGGAATTTAAAACATTCACCTTAGGCAAACAATAAAGCATTATTAAAGCTACCCTTATCAATGCCAATGTCGCCCATTGAACCGTGTGAAACGTACTACTATTGATTCCGACCACCCGAACAACCAACCCTCGTGCTTACTTTGTCGATGCATCTCACGTTCGTGCGCGCAACCTACCGTTAAACTGCTTTTGTTTATGTTCTATCAGTTCCGATATCGTCATGCAACACGCTTCCGTTTTGGATTTTGGCTTTCGTTCAAACATCGCGGCACTGTTTCTACAGTGTCTAATCACAGAAACGTTGCACTGAACGTTGATAGCGTTTGCGTTTGTGTTGTTTAAACTTTTGCGCGCTTTTCTACACAATATGCCACGGTCGCGAATGATGAACAGTATTTTTCGTTCCAAATTCCTGACTACGGTTTTAACAGTTTCCCATGATGCTGTTATAATGGAAGCGTAAACAATGGTTCATCGCGAAAGTTAGGAACTCAAACGTCACGTGCTTCACAGCAGCAGCTTTTCTGCGACAAACCTAGCGCGCTCACATGGTCCTCACATCAACGAAACTTATAATTCGCCGGTCATTTGTTAAATAAAAACCCCCGGACCGATTGTTGACGCCTGTTTCAAAACTTGCTGATAAACCGGAACGTACACACCACACTGAACGTCGATTGTGCTGATCGTGCGGCGTTATATGCGCTCCCCGTCATCCACGGGATTGATGGAAGCTTCGGGCGCCCTCACTTCCGCACGTTGTATGTAGGAAGCTACAAAAGTTACTTGCAATTATAGGTTTCCATGATCTTGCGTCGATACGGCCCGCATCGTGGAGAGTACACAAGCCAAAGAGCTGATTTAAACTTATGATGAAATGGTAGCAGAAGCGGTGGTAAAGATAAACCTAATACTCGTGTTTGTTCACAGTCATCAGTACAAAATTGGCTTTATCCGGATTTCCAAACAATCTTGAAACGAGAATGGACTAAATACTTTTCGATTTACCTCCATACACACTCGACGATCGCAGTTGAAGTGTGCATATGGTAAGAATGCTAATGAATCGACAGTGCACGATCAAGATCTGTTTGCTCTAGGAAACGATTTTTTATTAGTAAACGCGACGTACTGCAATTGTTTGCAACATTCTAAAATAAGTTAGTAAACATCATTTTGAAACGTGATTTCGATGAGACCTGATGAATTGTGGGTCATACAATTTACCGCACACCAAACATCGTGCTACAGGCCTGGGCCGCCGTTAAAAGTAAGGTGAGTTTTTACTCAACAAAATAACCACTGCTTCTCCGAGGGAATACCTGCTACAGGGAAACTCCATTGATGTTAAGTAACGATTAACGTTCTTCTAGTTGCTTGATTTCTCTCAGTGCATCGTCTACTACCGATCAGGACGGTAAATACGTGCGTTACGTTGATTTTACCCAAAGTTTCACTGTGTCAAACTGAGCATCAAAATTAGAAAGTTACTCCATACAGGTAAGTTGTTCCTACACCCTCGAGCGAAAACAATTAAAGCATTATGCTTTCTAGCCGTATGAACGTTTATTATAATTAGCATCCTTGAATTTAAAAAAAAGTAAAATAAACATGCTAAGCGTAGACAAGCGTAGTGTTTGCATAGGTAATTGTTGAAAATGCCGCCAAAAAGCTCAGCCCGTGTCTGAACAACACGCACATACGGCGAAGGTGCAAATATTTATCGTTTCATCCACGTAAAGATAAAAGTGAATCTTAACTAAGGTCAAAAATATCCTGACCACAGGCTATTTATAACACAAGCACCTCGACTATCTGTATCCATTGTCTTGTGACCAACGCTCAACGAGCGTAGACGACACCTAACATATATTTTCCTGGCAACAACGATGATTGTATGAAATGTGTTCTCGTTGTGTATTCGTGATTCGGCATAAACATGTTTAGTGTTGGGTAATTGAAGAGTTTTTAGGGTGGTTTGAAAATAGTCATAAAGAAAGCCATTACGGTCGTATTACAGAAAAAGTTGAGATAACGCATCACGGTACATTTATCGTCATTACGCGATAGCAAGGTATTAACGAAATTTGAAGGGAATTCTTCAAACATATATAAAGTAAAAATTTAAATTTTTTATACGAAACTTTACTCAAAAACTAACGGTAGAGTTCACTACAGGATTGTTTATTGAATGAAAAATGCTGACAAAATATATTACAAACAAATTGTGATCATCAAAATGCACTGAACTAAACGTTATTTTACGTAATTTTGTTAGGTGGTAATTATAATTTCTGTAGGCAAATTTTGTCACGACTGCTCACTCTAAAATTGGTGAATAGTTACATACCTGGTCCGTTGAATGCGGATTTAAGCAACGGTTTTTCGTTGCCCCCAGCCATTCCTGCGCCTTATGCTGACTGTAAACACTGTCTATTGCACATGAAATGCTCACCAAGAACCGTAACCCACTCGACACTTGACTGTACAGTATCTCTGCTAGCTCAACAAGTGAAGGTGTCTGAAGGACTGAGCCGATCCCGGTGTGACTACTGGAGATAAAATGATTCGATAGTTACAAACACGAGGTACTTATAATCTAAAGCGTGTGAGTTCCCTTATCACGCCTGATATCAGACAAAATTTGCTTCGCGACAGCACGACGTGCTACGAATGCCATCAAGATGGAAAAGTTAAAGATGAAGATTATATCCGTCTTCGCAACTGTAAATGTGTCTTACCTTCATACCATGTTTGCTATTGATATTGTATTGACATATTATTTGTATTTTCCATATTATAAATTTCTAGCATCATGAGCATCTATGTAAACCATTTTTATAGCCTCTTTTTTGCACTAACGACCTTCTGTAGTGTTTATAGTCATGTCTGGTGATTTATCGGCTTATTATAAACATATTATCATGATAGCTGGTTAGTCGCTTACTAAGGACAGACGGTTCAAGGGGTGGGATTGTGGGTACCGGTCACATCGTATGAAAGACCGGCGCCGCTACCACTGAACTTTTGATGCTACACGAGCTACTAACATTTTTTTCTCTGCCGTTAATTTTATAGTAATATTGAAATAAACACACGAAAGAACATTAATCAAATATAATACGTATAAAACGTAATTATGTTCTGGTGGCAGAAAACTGATAGACGGCATATATCTAGAAAACATTTCATGAAAACCGCACTTAAAATTTTCTTGATTAATGCGTCATATCCTATTTTTAAAAACCGTTTAAATTTAAATGATTTATTTGGCCAAAGTTTAAATAAAAACAGATAAAATTAAAAGCCATGTTTTTGACACATAATTTTACTTGGAAAGACCTTTGGTTTTTATTTAAACCCAATACTGAACACCGTACTCGAGCGAAGTGCGCATGAATTAACCAGCGAAGTATGTTATTCCGCTGTGCTACGATGGAAGGGGTTTTGACTGGATAAAATGAAGAATTCGCTTCGCTGATGGAATAGCCGAATTTATTTCTCAGTGACAAAAACCTTTGTCTTCTGGTTGGCAGTCGCATTTAAAGCTTCTGGGTTGTTGTCGTCGGCCCTGTAGCTTTTGCTTAGGCAAATTCATCATTTGGCCAGCTTGGACGAGGACTCAGATGGATTTTGCAATTGACGCTGCACGATTTTTTTGTCTAAGCTCCTCTTAAATGGTGGTGGCTTAAATGGTTGTAATCTTTTATAAAAGAGCGGTTTAGGAATTGAAAAAATTGAACTGTCATTGTTGTTCTTGTAATGCACAGCACACATTTCAAAGCTTTCCGAATACGTCTATTAGAGCTTTGTAAAAAGCCAGACTTTGTTTCATTACCAAGTGGTCCATCCTTTATAAGGACTTCCGCCGACCGTAAGATGGATGCTATTCTAAGACAATTTTTGCTATCGAACATCGATCATAAGAGAGACAACATCGCCAGCCAATTGACGTAGACTGCAACCAGAAGCTAGAACTAGTTGTAGAGTATAGAACGGGACGTGAACTAAACCTGAACTGTAGCTCACAGAACCCGGCAAGGTTGGATAATGTACGGGTAAGAAGCACCTTCTACGTACAACCGCCTCTCACAATTGCATCATCTGGTGATGAAAACACAATGACAAGGCTTTTCAGAGGATATCAAGAACATAAGGAATCATATTCCTCCCAACAGTTCAATTTGCGGACAATGGCCGAGTATCGATTAAAATGGAATCCTAAGGATCCTAGCAGCATTACTGACTGTATGGTACCATTAGCAAATGTTGCTGGACCGCTTATTCTATTAGCAACACTGCGTCAGCGGTTCCGGATGCTAGTAACAATTTCTTTAGCTTGTGGAGTAGGACCTGTGATGGCCAAATCTACAATCCAGGGTATTTAAACGAATCGTTTGTAATAAATGTGTGAATAAGTGTTTTCGTTAATTTATAAAATAAAGTTAGCAACCATCGTCACCGTATGATTAGAAATAAAAAGAATTTCGAATAATTTAAATTTCTCGTATGTAGCATGATGAAGACAAATCATAATATTTACTTGAAATTAAATTGATTGTAATTAGGAGCAAAGCATAATTTATAACATTTCTGTTGTAAATTATTTTCCCTTTTCAGTCAATTTGACGAATCTATTCTTCTCACTATTTTGAATTTGTAGCGAGATTCATTCTCACGCTGTTACCTATGTACCTTGGTTTTCTTTGACGTGTAAAAAATGTAAACAAATAAAAGTGCAACACAATTTGTAAATAGATAGGTCCT
>JXXA01015317.1:0-11025 GCA_000956255.1 Anopheles punctulatus
AGAAGCAGCTAGAGCATGAGAATGTCCTCGTAAAACACCGGCCAACTTAATCGGGCGATGAGGACGATTAGCCATCGGCTTAACAGAAGCGCGTTACAATTTATTCCACCGGAAGCCAACAGGCTGCGGAGGGCACCCCCTTCTGCGCTCTACGAAGGGGAGGGAGAAAGAGACACATACAGAAGACTCTGTTTCCACAACTCGGCATGTGGCCCCCCATCACAATCAGCCAATCAGCCAGAAGGCCAACGCGTGTGTTAAATTGAGCAGCTTTGACAATCAAATCATCATCCTGCCATCATCTGATGAGGCACGACACGAAAAACACGATCGGTGTGGAAAGGTCCCCCACCAGCACGAACGAGAACGAGATAAATCCGAAACCCACCACCCATCGCGCACACAAAAATGGGAGAACTTTACGAGCCCGCATCTCATGAAAAAAGGGTATTATGCGAACCATAACTGCCGAGCTGTTAAATAAATGGATTAGTTTATTTCCCATTCGTGCGACACCGAGGGGACGTTTGGGGGGGGATGCTGCCGTGCAGGGTGCGGAGGAAGTGAGATAAGCTTCGTATGAGTTTAGAAATGAAAAAAAGAAAACGGTGACCTAATATTGAACAATTAAATAATACTATGAAAAGGAGATAATTTTTAAGCACATCTCAATGAAAATGACTTACTCCGTTGGATTTTTTATTACGTGTGTTAATAAAATGCGATATATGTGATGATTTCCCGGTAGATGGCGTTAGCAAGGTTAGGCATGAACAACTATGACAGTTCCGAAACGTCAAAAAAAATATTTTCTCCTCACAAATTTGACGATAATCTATTTTTGAATTGTCGCACCACTGTCTGCAGTTTGACGGCTATCCGCTACAAGAGCCCATCACTCTCGCACACGCTGTTGTGACATTCCAAACGAGTGTCGTTTACGAGTGTAAATTGACTCATAAATATGTCGCGCTCTTCGTGACTAACGCAAGCTGCAGATAGAAACCCATTCCGTACAACATTCCATCCTGAACGGCATAAATATATTGAGCCATTTATTAGCAATAACAATGCAGCAAAGATTAGTACATGACGCCCGTAAACAGTATTTAAAAAAAAATGCCGGTTTCAAAACTTTGAGCAAAAACTTGGTTGTTACGGCTCGCGTGCTCGAAAAACAAGCGCAAATCAAAACACATAAATTAATCCTGATACTTCCACCGACCGGACCCGGTCGGTTCGGGTGGTTGGGATAGACACGCCGATCTTCTTTCGGTAGTCGAGACACGTTTCGAGACCGAGAGACCACGTCGCCGTACAGCGAGAGTCTATGTGCCGGGGCTGATCAAAACTTCATCATGGCACGAATGTAGAGAATGCGGATGCGAACGAAAAGCGCAAAAGTGATCCTTAGGATAGACACACCCACGCACGTATATACACAAACACATCAGATACACCTCATGCAACGGAAAGCAATGAAGCTTTGTGGCCATGATTGAAAATAACAGATCCTCCGCCACACGTCTCCCCCCGCACCCGGTGGGGAAAGTGCGGGAAAACTCGATCCAGCCAACCTTGTCGGGGCAAAAGTTGCCGCAAACGTAGCGGAGGCGAAGGAGCAGCCATGGCTCGGACCGCTTTCAGTTCATTTAATTTCCTATCAGTTGGAAAGTTCTTAACCCGCCGAGAAGGACAGCGGGCTGCTGGTGCTGCGCGGCAAATGGCTACGAGAGTAAGGCAATTTGCTTGCCGGCAATATCACAACAGTAGCAGCATCATCGTTGTGCAATCGAGATCCAGAAATCCCGATACCGGTTGGAGAAAGTTCCGCCGGCAAGTGGGTGTGATTCAATTGGTATTGCTTGCATTCAGAAACACTTCGTGCGCGCTCGTGTAGCTGTGTGTGTTTACGTGTGCCTCGGAATGCAATTGCAGAAACAGAAGAAACATTGCACAGACGGTCTTCTGTTCCGCTCTTTCGCTCCCATCATGCACTACCGAACAAGTATCAACTTCATCATCGTCGTCATCACTAGCATCGTGATTCGAAGTTCCTCCACTTAGGAATGTATGTGGTGTACGTTCAGTTCAGATAGTCAGCGTTCCCGAGAAGCCATATTAAGACTGAAGCACACGGTCTGGGCGAATGCATACCGTCACAGATGAACGTCATATTTACTTTTCCATATATTTTTTTTGTGTACCCTTTTTCCCTACCAAGCCACTGCAGTAGCATGTGCAAAGAACAGACTCTGCTTTTGGATCACATTTCTCATGTTCCGCAACGGCAGAAAGCTGAACCATTAACGCTCGCCATTTGAACACAAGTCGTGCATGCATGTGGGAACCTTTGGGTATTAGTCGGAGTGTTGATAACATCTCGAAAAGATATATTTAAATTGTTTAGCTATGACAACCTTGTCAGGATTCAAAAATCTCACCGAACGATGTCTGTAACAATAAAATTAAATGATTTAAAATACCCTTATGAATTGAATATTCTCACTTTTTCACGTCCAAAAACTTATCATAACACCCTCAAACGCGAGCAATTGCTAATGCGGAAAAGAACGAACCACGTTCGCCAAAACGATTTTATGAGCCAGGCGGAAGTGGGTACGAACGAAAAATAATAATATCATCACCGGGACAATAATACTCGCCCACGCTCTCACGTCGGAGTGGAAGCGCGGCATCGATGGGGCGTCACAGCATTATGAAGATTATGCTATGAATGCATAATGATGATGGGGTGTTGTGCCATGGGCTATAGATAGAGAGCACCCACGAGTGGATGTGATGTGGGATGGAGGGAGGAGATTGGTGCGTTAAATCTTGCTCCTGTAGATCTGCTCTTGCCGTGCTCGGTGTCATATGCACATTTGTCGAGCGCGTATAGGTGGTATAACTCAATTGGATTTAAATTTCATTAGAGCAGCAAATATTCAAACATCTGAGACGATTCCACATATCCGAAGAAAGAGGAGCCAACTGCACCCGATGAGGGAATAGTAGCGTGGAGGTAAGTACGAGATAAGGGGTAACAGGGTGGTGGTATGTGTGCTGCATAAGTGAGTCCACATGTTACCGTGTTTCAAACGCTAGTAGGTATGGAGATTAGCAGCACCGAGGCACTACATTTTGTTGCAGGTGAAATGGCAGCCGGGGGAGGATCCGGTGCCATACACAAACACTCTGGCGGTTGGAACAGGAAGTAAGAAGAGATGATAGAAATATCCGCTAGATGATCCATTTACAGTCTCTCCATCTAAAATCGAAAAGGAACTAGAAACGCTCACGCTGAAAGATTGGTCTAGAACAGCCATTTCCAGGTTAGATCTTCCTTTGATGTGCTCCATTAAGCTTTACCCCCCAGTGATTTGGGCGGGCTCTTAAAAGATCTTTAAAGATACATTAAGAATTAATTTCCAGCCGTGAATCTTCTGCGTACGAATATAAGACCTTCGAAAAAAAAAGTGGTATTATATATTCTCGTGCTGATCTGCGAAACACCGTACAACGTAACGACAGCATACAAATATCGAGCGAGGGTTTAAGATATTCCAAACCGAACACGATTATGGTGAAAAGACTCCCCGTGACGCGTAAAGCTCCCGGGGAGAGAGAGAAAACGCTAAGGCTTAACCCCCAAGCGCAAAGTAAGGTACCACACCATCACCACCGTCCAAAGGTTACGACAGTATAGCAGTTTCCACCACAAACGCTGGCGCTGGAGTCCAATCAAGATCCTCGGTATCTCGCGGAACGTCGCCCCAAGACCGAACACGAAAAGCCGAGCACGAAAGTGTTCCCCATTCGTAGCTCCAGCGGAAGACCAACAAAAGCAGAACGAAACGCGACGCAAAGTCGCGCCGGCAGAAGAATTTGTAATACACCGAGAAAATCGTCATAATCTGCTCCGCGGCATTTTCCGCGTCCGTGCCTTTGCTTCTCCTTATGTGTCTCGTTTCGTGCCGCCCCGGTTTCTCGCACGAGAGATGCTGTGATTGTGCGAAGCAGGGAAACTTCACAAATGCTTCTGGTACGCGGCCCATCCCTGGCCATCCCCATTCTTTTCTGTGTGTAAAGGCTTTCTTTTGTTCCGGCTTTTAACCACACTGCTGGTATTCTCGTGATGCGCTGTTCTTCTGCTCTGCGGTTAAAGTAGCTCCATGGCAACGGGAGGCTAGCCGGGTGCTACCGCTGCTTCTGGTGCCGACATGATGAAGGCATAATGCGAAAATGCGCGACTATAAACCAGCACAAAACGTCCGATGGCTCAGCCCCAACTGGGCAGCCGAAGGTCGTGATACATCCGGGCGAACCGGTGGTGGCGGAGAGCGTCATGTCTCTTCAGGATCTTACGCTGGAAGGAACGAAAGAACGTCCATACATCCCGGGGGGTTGGAAACAGCTACCGAAACGGAATCGCAATATTAATATCGTTACAAGTCCGTGCTCTTTCGTCCGTGCACTTGCAGATACTTGCCAGCGTCCAGTCCGGGCTTACTGGTACTTGTTGAGGACGCGTCGAGCTCAACTAGGCAGATGCAATCCGAGCGGTAGCAACGACGCTGTAACGAAGCAACCGTGAACGACAAGCAACAAATCGGCACCCATTCCAGAAAAGCCAGTGTCAGGAATTCTCCCAATGTCACCGACGGACTTGCCAACAAAAAAAACTCCCTTTTTCCATGGGAACGCCGCGTTGAAAGCGTCCATCGCTGGAACTTCTCCAGACGCAGTAAGTAGGGACGCACGTGGCGACGGTGGCGGCGAAAAGCAATTTCTCATCGGCAACTTTGATTGATCTTCCTGAAGCGATTTCTTCATTCAATCGAATTCACCTTTCCCAACCTCTCCAACAGCCCTCTCTCCACTGAGCGTGTTGGGGTGTGCGTCTGCACAAAAACTTCACTCTCGACCCGCCACCACGAGACTTTCTCGATTTCTTCCACCGAAAGCACCCTAGCGAGGCGTTAAATTGTACAGAAAACGTTGTACTTTGCAAAGTTGGAAGTAAACTTGCATACTTTACAGCTCGCTCTCGATGTAAGTGGAGAAACAGAACGAGCAACTTCCAGCAGCGTATACATAACACACATACAACAAAAAAAAACACATTCCAAAGCAACTTCCCAGCGCACATAAACCTTCACTTTTATAATCTCTTCGTCTTCCCGTGGAAAGGGAGAGAGTTTGTGAGAGTATGTGTGTGTGTGTGTGAGTGTGCATGCCTTTTATCTAGCATTTTCTTCAGTTTGTTGCTGTTCATTCTGCTTCACCGTAGTCGTGTTTATTTTTTCGCCTCCCTTTACCCGCGGCAAACCCAACCACTGTCCTTCGGGGAGAGTTGGTTCGCGCTGGGTGGCGCTACTATGTGCTACCAGTCGTGTTGCTTTTGCTTTGCCGCTACTAATCTCATAATTTCATGACAATTTAGCATAATATTGTTCCGCGGCGCGCCGTGCGACACGATTAGCGAGACGAAGGCGTCGTTCCCAACCTCTCTCCCAGCGCCCTCTTCCACCATTCCTCAACGGGGGAGGGCGAACACTTCGAACTGGTAATTTCAACTCAATCTACCGCAAAAAGAAAAAGAAAAAAAATCGAAACAAGCACCACTCGACACCGAAACTGCTCCCCGTGGATGGGACCGTTCCATGGTCTCAGTCCCAGGCGATGAGCCAGCAACATTCGCTTTGGGGGGATCCGTTTGGGAGTGGACGGGTCCGGGAACCGAGCAGAACCGGGCGAGTGGTCCGGCGGCATCCAAACGCACGCGATGAAGCACAACGCGGTGCGAGAAAATGGAAATAATAGAGACACAGATGTTATGACTTTTCTGCGCGGCTTCGGGGGTCCCCGCGCTTCCTTCCCACTGCTGTTTGCTATTTTCTTTTTATCACAATTCCTGGGACAAAACGTCAACTGGGCACACGGTCACAAAAAGCAGAACCGAAGACCAACTTGAAGTTAACGCAGGCTCCACCAAACCACCCGACCAATTCGGTGCTGGTGTATACTACCGTAATAATATCGCGACCTTAGTCAGGCCAGGGGCCCAGCCACAGCCCGAACGGCAACCGAAAAGACACATAAACATAAAAATAAAAGCGGCATTGCAAAGCAAAGAGCAAAGAGCAAAAGAGAAAGAACTTCTTTTTTTTTTTGTTATTCGTTACTTCGCCTCGTCTGCGTCCTCAAGCATCAGGCATGACCACCGCCTGATCTAGGTCTTGGTAAGAGGGGACACCTACCATCATCATCAGCAGCATCTATCTCTAGCAGAGCTCCACCCTCCCACAACAAGCCGGCTCATTCGGCACTGTGCTGCACTCAACTTCCTGTACTCTAGGCGGTTTCAAACCCATGTTCCAAACGAAGCCAGCCAGCTTTGTAACATGACACGCGCGGAGAGTAACATCGTGCAGCAACAAGCAGCTATACAACTGCCACGGGGCCCTCCTTTTCTCCTTCCCCTGCTCTTTCTTCTTCTTCTCGGCAGCAGTTCCGGCGGATTAATGCGTCATCCATCCGTTTATTTTATTTGTGTATACATCTATATGTGTATATTTGTGTTGACTTTTTATTGTTATTGCTATAGTGTTTTATTGTGACACACCCGATGACAACTGTATCAAGGCTCGAGCGGTGCAATCTCTTGCCGCTGTTTCATCCAAACCGCGAGAGAGAGAGAGAAAGAAAGATGCCAACCAGACGCACACACACACACACACCCACCATTGCCATTCGGGATGATGCTGGCAAAAACCGACCGCAGAAGAGACGATGTTCGTGTCCAAACGTCTTCCCAACTCGCTCTCCCTTTCTCTCTTTCTCACTGCTTTTAGGTGAGTTGTTATTGTTACTTAAGATATATTTACGAGACTGGCCGGAATTAATGTCACACCGTGGGGGATGATGGGGTCCTCTGTTTGTCTCTATAGTTTTTTTTTTCGTTTTTTTTTGTTTCTTGTTTTGAAGCACTACCCCGGTCCAGCAGCAATCTGTCACGCGATCGGATGGCGGTAAATCATGCGCCCCAAGTGCCATTATCGCCCCGCAACTCATTAAAGCGTGCACGGCGGTCGTTAAGGTGGTCCACGGCCCGCTCTGCGTGGGTCGGTCCGAAGCCAAACCGTCGGTTGTGTTGACTGCGTTTTAACCAATTAGTGTCGTGTCGAATATTTTACGGACTGCTGACTTTTGGCACCGCCGCTCCTCCTTTGGTCCCACTAGCTGGGGCCGTAAAGGAAAGGAAGAGGAGAGCAACCATGAGCACCACCACCACCACCACCACCAATGGGCGAAGCAGCCCCCCCCCCTTCACCGGACTTAATATTGATTTTCGAAAACATGCCGGTGGTGTTGGTCGCGAACGCACCTTCGAATGGTAAATAATAATAAAAAAAATAAAATGCCAACGGTTGGACATCTTATCAACGAGTGTTTAGCTGCTGGTAGTTGTTATGAGCTATCACATCACACTGATGGTTTACAAATGGTGGGCCTATTAGTAAGTGTTTCAAGAGGCTGCGTTGGTTTGTTTTATTTGCTTGAATAAATCAACAACGCTAACCTTTAAACCGTTTTGTCAGTGGTCATCAATACTGATTTGCTTTTGTTCTCAGACTCTTATTGCTCTTCCTGAATCAGAAGAAGAAGAAAGCGTCCAATGTTTACCAGCATGACTGAGACATTGAAAATTCTAGCACTACTTCTGATCAGATAATTAGCACGAATTTATGCGTCGAAATAGTGGTCATCATGGTAGAGAAAAACATGGCAGAGAGCACCAGTTAAAAAGTGTATCCGCTTAATTAGCATGACAAAAAGACACAAAGTCACCCAGAACCAACGATTACACAGATAACGACGATATCTCCCGCTGTATTCGTTTTGGTCGGTTTCAATTTCGGTTTCGGTCGGGCCACAATGCTCCATTGCCCCCCCCCTCGCGCACAAAAAAGGCGCATTTTGTGCACGGCGTATAAAAAAGAAATGAAAAATGAGCTGTTAATAATAATTGGAAAATTGTTTTCCCCCTTTTCCGGCCGGCTGCTGGCTGCAAGACTGCGCGCAACATTGCTTCCATTCCAGACGCCTTTTCCTTACTTGCCGAGCATCGTGCTTTTCATTTCCACCGGCACGTTGCCTTCCGGGGCATCATCATCTCTCGCGGCGAACAGCCAACGATAACAATTAATCATTTCGATTGGTGCGGGTGAACGCCCCACCATCCCTTCCCCCCAAATCTCAGGTTCCGGAATGGTTGTTCGAGGCAATAAAAAGAGGGCGTTTGTAACATGTTGCAAACGTTGCTCTCTCCCCAAGCCCGGTCCACCCCGCCCGCCCGCTCGAACCACCACCCGAACCCAATCCGATTAGCACCGTTGAAGCGTTAACTACAGCAAGTTAACATTCCCGAAAGGCGTCGGCGGCGTGCGAAATGTGTATCGATGGCGCGGTTTTGTTGTGCGCGTTTAACACAAAAGCGTGATAATATACGCCGAACAGGCGAAGTGTTGTCTGCGGTTTGTATCCTGCTTTTTGTTTTTTTTTCACTTTACTGTCTCGACTATTACGATGTCTTACCTTTAATGATCTTCCGGGTGGTGGTCGTTTGCGTATGTACCATCTAAGTCTCCATTGTTATTCTGCAAAAAAAAAAGAAATAAAGCGAAGAGAGCACGATTAAAAAAATGCGATGTTTGTTAATGCAGAGCACGAGAACGGCGAGGGAAAGTGAAATCCAATTATCCGCGAAAACATGCAGCAAAAATAACTCGCAATGATAACAAAGTGAATTTATCACGCATAGGCCCCTCCTAAAAGGTTGTATAGAACTGACAAATTGAAGTTATTCACTCGAAATTGATTTCATCAAACGATCGCGTTTGGATTAAATTACTGTTCGAAAGTAAAATTCCCCATTTTTACTGGCACACGATTTTGCCGCACATAGCACGCTGCAAAACAGTCGCAGGATGAAGAGAAGGTAGATTGATTTGCTACACTTGAGTCGCTCAAAAATCTAGCACCGGAAAACTGGTCGCGTAAAAAAAAACACTACAACTATAATATTGCGGCACATACCATCGTTTTGCGGGTCCTGCAGGACACAAAAGCTGGGGTCAGCGAGTGATCAAGGGGTTTATCGCTTTTTTCGCACGTTCGGAATGTGTCACAAGTACACACATGCTCCCCACTCCCCCACTCCTTCTCATTCCCCCTTCGTCACGTGGCAGCGCGCCGTCGAAGGGCACCACAACCTAAATTGGCAAATGATTTTCGAACCGCCAGTTTCGAGTGGAAAATGTCTGCACATCAAACGCCGCCAACAAATGCAAGGGCAGCAAAAAAAAAGCCCAGACGAGAACATGAAAACATAACCCAGTTGGGATCGGATTTCCGAAGCGACCAAAAAAAAAACACCCTAAACGATTGCGGGAAATATTCGCAGTTGGAAAAGTATTCAAATCCTCCGGTTCCATTCCGGTGATGATGAACGCCAGAGTAAAACATCCTTTCGAAATTTGTAGAGATAACTCCACCCAGGGGAGGGGGAGGACGGGAGAAGAAGGTTTATGTTAGTATGCACATAAAATTCGCACTTTCTGGCTACCTAGCGCGGGTGAACGTGCGTTTCAACGAATTTCTGCATCCTGTACCGCCGTACACGGTGGCGGCTAATTTGTTCCGGTTCGCATCGGCACCGCAAAACGGTTCTCCTTCCGCTCGGATACACACACACACACATTGGAATCATTTCATAATGGAGCTACTGGAGCTGCAGCTGACTTTTCCAATCACTGTTTTATTCATCCCGGAAAAAGCACCGGGAGCAAATATCGGGAGAGTGGTGATGGTGAGTTTATTCGCGGTAGATGATGTTGGCACTGACGATGGTTGCTGCATCAGCAGCTGCTGCTGCTGGTGGTGGTGGAAAATTTCACTGGTGGAAATACACATTGCACCCCGGGAGCGACGGGCAGGCAGCAGCATTTGCAAGCACAGGAGTAAATCTCGGTAGCGTCAGCATCAGCCCAACCGATAGCGCGCGCGGTTTAGCTACCGGGGCCTTTGTTGGAACGTAGCCCAAATTAAATTGGTGTCAATCAATTCCGAGCTCACACAGACGGCAGCAGAACTTTCGCCAACAACCGTGCCAAAGGTTGATCAATTTGGCTCGACTGTGGTGGAGATCTTGGTGGAGTACGGAGGAGTGCACAAAACGGTAATTAAATAGATTCACTGAGCTGTTTGCGTGATTCCATGCGAGAACTGCAGCTGAAAGTGAACATTGCTAGATGGAAATGTGCAAACGTATTTTTACACTGCAACAATTGAAAGGTGCGATTGGTAAAATCGAGAAGGAAAACATACCAGCCCCTCGCTGGAGTTCCCTCATTCGGCTATATCACAAATCAGCAACATGACACCACACTCATTCCCTAACATTAAAACGAGAAAATCATTGCCAAGATGGCAAATGCATCACTACAAATCAATGTTTTGCATCCAGCGTAAGATGTGACAAGGAAAAAGAACAAAAAATGAGATCTTTCTACTTTGATGCACCATGATTTTCACCCCAATTTTTTGTCCTTTTTGACACAGGATATTGGTAGCAGATTTGCTGAACGACAGGACTATGAATGCAACCCTTTCGTTGAAAAACACAATACCTGAGGGATCTTGCATCTTTCGTTCTGTAAAGGCAACCGGAAACATCATCCCGAACGTTCGATTGGATGTTGGACAGAGAGAACGAGCTCACAGAAAGCAATGTCGCTTAAGGGGTGAAAACAATCTCTATGCCATCATCTAATGCTTTTACTGATCTCTTTTCATGCACAAACAGAACGTTGTGCAAAAAATTATTTCGCCATTCGAGCGCTAACTCTCATAAAACAGAACCCTTCACGCTGCCGCGTTTGGCTTACGACTCGTCACATGCTCGTTCGAAAATAATAACTCCGTACATCGCTACTGGTTTTTATTTCACTGCGGTAGCGC
>JXXA01015320.1:0-10041 GCA_000956255.1 Anopheles punctulatus
GTGATTTCGTTTAAAAATAAGTCTGTCATTATGGTGGTTCTAAAGCATGACAAGTACGCTGTTCTATAATTTAAATCATTTTTAAATTGTTCCCATAATGAGGAACGTGTGGCTCTGATTCGATTAAAGCAGTTGCTATTGATTTTCAATCGACACATCCAACCACAGGACTCAGTCAGGCGAAAGTCACAAAATAGCACACGCGTGCCCACCGTATTCCAACGAGCACGACCAAACGCCAAACGGGCGGCCCAGTTTGGCTTTAAGAAAAACGAAGAAAACGACCCCTCTTATCAGGTGGTTCAACTCGCTCGCCCCTTTCTTTGACCGTTTACAGATGCAGCTTGCCGAAATGAATAAATATTTGTCATCAATAAAATCAATAATTATACCTCCATTGAGCAATGTGTCCTTTACTTTGGTGGCCGTGAGCCTCCTCAAAATTCACCAACACACTGGAGCCGACCTGCTGGTGCTGCTGCTGGTGGTGGTGTGTGTACTAGTTGGGCTATGTAGCGTTCTTGTATATAGTACATCATCCACTGCTTTGTTGTTGCCATTAAAAGAAAACAACTATAGAGAACAGACGCTACCGACATACTTGTGCAAAAGGTTGCCTCACGCAAGAGGGAAAGTTCTTCAACAAGGGTTCGACATGGTAGATTCCTAGTCACAAAATAATGAGTTACCAATCCGCAAATTCCTTGGATCTCAAGCGACCAGAGGTAATTTGTATTTGACTAGACGCCATTTTTCGGGTTGTGGGTGCCAACGGGAAGAGAGGCGTGGATAGCTAAATACTGTACACACAAAAATGGTTGTCAGATCTTGGGAGCAGGCGCGCGCACCCAATCCTTTCATTTTTCCAACACATCACAAATACACCCAAAGTTATGCGATCGTGGTATTGGTGTGCTCGGTGTGCACCAGCACAAACATGGTGTACCGGGATGACTCAAAAAAGCGAAAATCAAGTTTCCATCAAAGGATGCGGCGACGAAATACCGCTACCTCGGCATGGATAGTGGAAAATGAGCACTGCACACTTGTACAAGGAGCGGTAATCATCGATCACATAAGAGCCAAATACGTTGGTGGTAGAGGATAAGAGGGAAACAGAAATAAGAACAGAGCGCGCCATTTAAAAACACTGCGAAAAATAAAAAAGCAATTCCCTCCCGCCATAATATCCACCACCCTCCTGCTAAAATCCATGGCAGCCACAATCACATGGACGGTAATGGCCGGCTGCGACGCTTTCCCACACCAGCATCACCAGTGGGGAAATGGCCATACATTTGCCTGTGCTTTTCCACGAGAGAGAAATAAAGGGCTGCTTACCCGTACACTGTACGTCGCGCAACTACAGATGCATCCATGAGCGGTAAACGTCACGTGAGCTCTTTCGCACTAGCAGTAACGAAACGTAGGGGAAAAAGCGGACCAGGATTTTCCGAATAAAACATCCGCCGCGTCGCCGCTTTTTCGGGCTACCTGAACGTCCCTTCCCTTGTTCCTTACGTTGCTGCTCTTGCCGAACTGGTTGTCTTTTTTCTAACCAATCCTGCGGGTGCAATGTAGGTGGAGCTTAAAAATTCTTCTTTTTTATTTTCTCTCGCGAGCTCGTGCGCTCGTTGTTTTTCTAACGCGCGTTTCAGCCATATTCCTTTTTTTCTCATTTTTTGTTCATTTTTGTTTTGTTTGCTTGCTTGTTTCCGTTTCCTTATTTTTCTTACCAGCTCGCACCGTTTGTTGTTGGCGTAGTCTCTCTCGCTCGCACCTATTCAAACCTGTTCAAACGACGTAGGTTTTTCATTTACTTGCGCCGTCATAGCTTCGTTGGCAAGCGGCAGAACAACTCGTACAACGAGAAGGTGAAGTATGCGTTGATATAAGCTCGTATTTTGTTATTTCGTTGCTTTCTCTTGCACAGTACCCATCGGGGCAAGGAAAGATCTTCCCTGTACGAAAGTTCTTACTGTTTTGTGCATAGTTTTGTATTTATTGATAATTTCGTACAAAAAATATATATTATTATTCAACTTGCTCTTGAGTACCACTAACCGAACACAGCGATGAACGATCTACTCAGAAACGTTTTTGATTCCATCGGCTATCTGATCGTAGTACATAAGATGATTTTCCTTTCCTTAGCTTTCACCACAGACAGACAGCTTTGGATGAGTACATGACCCACACACACGCACACACACATTCATTTAATTGCAAAATTAAGGTGTATTTGTGTACAGTGAATTAGTATCGTTAGTTAATATTTTCCTGAACAAGAAATTTTTATGACGATGATCGAGCCAGTAGCACGATTCATATAACTTAACCCCAAGCATAGATTTGATTTAAAATTTTAGAAAAGATCATATATATTATAATTGCTTTTCAACTTAAAATATTACATAAATAAATAGCACATTAAGGACAAAAAGGTGAGATCAACGAGCAGTCCTATAAATAACATTTGTCCAATATTCAATATTAAATATTTTTCAAACTAAAATATACAACTTTCAAACTAAAATATTCAATAAAATATACAACTTTCCGGGATTTTTCCCGGCAATATTTTTACATTTGAAAATAATATTTTAATCAATTATATAGTAAAAGTATTTATATTTGTATGAATGAATTGAATAACATTCAACTTTTCTAAGTTCGCCATCTTATATTAGACTCCAAAATTGAATCGTGCCACTTGTATCGTACTCACTATTAAGCAATGTTGGCAGAGGCGTTTGTGACAAGCGACCTTGTTAATTGATGACGTTCGATGGGTGATTGCCCGTATTTTACTAGATATAGTTCAGCCTATGTAAAGTGTCGCCTTAAAACAAATATACTACCTATCATGACGATACACTTTCACTACACACATTTTCCTTCTGCATGTTGTTGTGCATGTTTTAACGTTTTATTGAAGTTTACCTGACGTATTTTGGTTTCATGGTTTCAAAACTTTTTGGTTGTCCAGGATAACAAGCAAATTACTGGACGAGTAAATCGTAGTCGTACAAATAATAATTTAGAAACGGTTCTAGTCTTTTTAGTTTCTCCTTTAGTGATACGTTATAAGTCATGCTGACCGTGATGTTGGCTTCTACGTTTTTTCAACCACCGATAACCACTCCTCGCATGGGGAAATAGTGCCTATGGATTGTGATACCGGTCTTTACTACTGTAAAATAGATGCCGTCTTGTCATCAACAGTAGACCGCAGCGATTAAAAATAAAAATAATCATTGGATAGTACAGCGATTGTTCTTATAATCAATTTGATTTTATATCATCGCCTTAATTATTTAATCCATTAAAATCCATAAAAATAATTATTTAATCCATCAAAATAAATTAACTTGACTATTCTGTAGCAATGCTATTATTAAACCTTGAATCATTTTTGAGATGTAAAATATGATCCTTACAATCCTCTTTTCAGAATAAGCACTGTCAGAAAAATATCTTGGTTCATGCCACACTGGCGCTATAATAACATGACCGGGTCTGAAAAATCGCTGAACGAAGGCAAACGTTTCAGCTGCTGAACACCAGAGTGCGCTTGCATCAAACCATCGAGTCGACGAAAAATCTAGAGAAAAAACAATTCCGCCCGAACGAGAGCACGACGACAAACCGCGCAGGTTACCCTAGCAAAGCGAACCGAGATCCGTTTTCGCTGGGTGTCTGGTTGTTTTTTTTTATCGTTTTCCAAGCCATCGCAACCTGCCTACAGTGCCACCCGCATCATCGTATCCGTCTGCCCCCGGGTGGCTACCAATTTTTGAATAACCACACACATACACACTCTCTTTCACGCTGGTGAGGGGATAAAGTATCCGGGAGGGTGAACTGACTGACCGTACATACCGTCACCGGTACGTACATGACCATATGCGAGTGGGCATTGGAAAGACGGGGGTTCATCTCACCACCCTCAGCACAATCGATGGTGAAGAGATGAGATACGGAATAAGTATAAAAAATAACCCTCACTCATCCGTTTTTTTTGTGGCGCAGGGGTGTAGATGTCCAGCAAATAGAATAATAATGAAAAAAAACGAACCGATATTCGACTGTACCCACAGAAGAAAAAAAGTGTGTCGGTATTCAGACCAGCTCCCCGGGAGTACATAAGCACGCGTTTTTCGGCATTATGACTCCGGGCGCGGTAGGCTTGGAAGTTTTCCCGGCGGGAAGCAACGCCACGCATACAATACAACACACCACCGGGACCGTCAAACGCACCATTTTGGCACGTGGACACGTGTGTTGGTGAGCGCGAAAATCCGCGGCAACAAAAGCAACACTTTCGGAGGCCATCGGTGATGCGCGCTGCCGTACGGATGCTTGCGTTCCCAAGAATCCCGTATGCGCGACGCGTCGCTAAAAATCGAACGCGTCTCATAGTTTGGAAACCCTGTGGAGTTTACTGCATTACTGCATTTCAGTTACCATAAGTTTTTCGGTGCGAATTTTTTTTCTCCTCTCGCTGGTGGTGTTGTGTATGTTTAAGACTCTCATAAATAGTCTAGGCTTATAAGCTTTCTACAAGCGAGTGAAAAATTCTATGAGAAATAAGCGAAAGCATTCGTTGTATCAGGTAAGTGTATCCCTTGTACAAAACCCAGTGAGATTTGACGTACCCTATCCGAATCTCGGGTTTTGTGTGCAACCCGAACCGACTTGAGACTAATCGTGTGCTTCTGATTGAGTCAAAGCGTGCATTAGCATCAACGTGTACCGGCCCCAAAACGTGTTGCTTAACATTAACGCAATGTGGTTCCGTTGCACGTGCTCTCGCCAATCGTTCTCTACCGGGTTTGGCACACCGTTGTACACTCCCCTTCTCCTACCTGCAGCATCTGTAACCCATCAGTGGAGTGAAATGAAAATGAATAAAATGTCGAAAAAATATATCATTATAAAAACGCATCGTTGCTGTGCATCCTTTTCTTCTGCATGCGCACCACTTTTATACAACGGGAATGAAGCGAGATGGCCACAATGGGGGTTGGTGGTGATGAGGCAGTTTCTGTCGTATTATTTTTTTAATTATACATAATAATGGCCACATGCAAAAAGGCAAAACGACGAAAGTAAGCAAAATACTATGCAGCGCATTGTTCAGGCTGGTCGGCTGATTTTTTGGCAATATGCACCGCCACCACCTGGTCCGTTCGTCCACGTTCGGTGACCTTTTTTAACTTTAGTGGTTCGTTTTTTACCGTCTGATGGTTTATCAATGTGGCTGTTTAAATTTTCACTCTCACCTACATTTGGGAATATTTTTGGCATTTTTATTGGCGTGCCGTTGCCGGCTTGCACTGATAATGAGCAACAGTGACTTCTGCATTATAGTTTATTTTTTGCTCTTCTTCTGTTTACCATCCTGTTGATCGAGCAACCCGAGCTTGGTTTTTTTACTTGTTGGTAGGAAATTCGGTTGTTGTGTTTGTAAAACGATCAGCTGGCGAATGACGATGTTTACATAATAAAAATCGAAATGCTCGTCTGTTTTGAAGGTCGTCAAGTAGATTATTTTAAGTTAATTTGAATATATTACGTACAGGAAGACATAGATGACATTTCTAAACCTTGCTCTCCATGAAGATTTTTTGTTATAGATGTATGACTTCAAGCAATCAGCTGCATAATTGACTAAAAATCTTTAAAGATGAACATTTTTCTACACGATTTTATGTAAAGGTCAATATATTGCTAGTTATATTTAGTTCCAGTATGGTTATGTCTATTCGCGTTTTTATTGTTATCCTACTATTGAATTTAGCGTAAACCTAATCCTAATCCAGTTTTAACCTGAACTCTTGAACAAAACAAAACCTGAACAAAAACTAGAAATCTTCCATACATCACTGAAATACAAAAAGGGACTTACAAAATGTCCTAGTTTAACTATGCATACATTATATTCAGTTTTTATCAAATAAAATAAAGTGTGTTTTATGATCAGCTTTAGCTAATTGGTTGCAATTAATATTATGCCGCATTAAATATGTTTTAATCGAAAAATAATTCCTTCAGGTTTTTATGACTGATCACCTGATACTTTTTTTTTATGCTCCTGACAAGCTTCAAATCCTGATGAAAAGGCTCATTTGCGATCAATCCCTTGATGAGATAATTTTGTGGATCTATCCCGGTGCAAATCAAACAAATCTTTCCTACCACACTGCTGCTGATGATGCTCCCTGGTGAACCCACACGGTCTATCATCAAAACTCAAATTCAGCAGTCCCCTATTCCTTTCCCGGACTAATAACCACAACGAACTCGCGATGCTGCAGCCACGTGACACGTAACCCGTTTCCCGTCCCGCGGATAACGCGGCGATTCAATTACCGGAAAGCATTGGGTTCAAATATTAATTCTTCCGCTTTCGCGGGGTGCACTTCCATCTCTACCCGGCACCCTCTACTCCTCACTCTCTCTCACTCTCACTCGCTCTTTCTCCCTCTCTCTCTCTCTCATATTTTTCCAGAAATCGTTCACACGAGTATGTCTGGCGATTTCGAATATTCAATATCCACCAATTTATCGATCATCACTCTTCATAATTATGATTGTCATTATAAACTGGATGCAAGCGCGCCCAGGAACGTCCCAGAGACCGGAATGCAATATGCGAGTCCGGAAAAATGTCCCTGGCACACGCACACGCGGGTCCACCATACGGTGCGAATACAAACAAATGGGAATAGGGGGATAAACATGTTTGGGACCAAACAAAAAAAACAACTTTCAAATTGCACTTCCCATGTGATAAACGCTAGTTTGGCTAGGCAGTTTGTTTCGGCAGACCGGAACTTGCCTAGCCGGAGCTTTCAGTTAAGCGATGATGGTGTTGGGCGTTTGTTTTGACCAAAGAAACAAGAGTAGCATAGGGGAATTTAATTAATATTTTGATGCCTTCCTCTTTCCGATAGCTGTTCCGTTAGGATTGTTAGATCGTAGAAAATGCTCCACAAAGTGAGCTTGACCTTATCGATTGGTCTTCGAGACAATCCAAACCACTGATTGTGTCAATCATATTATCACGTAGGCTACATCAATTTTCGGACGTAGGATTTATATTTGCTTAAAAATTACAATTGCCATTAATTTAAAAATACTAATCACACACGCATAAGGGAAAAAGCAAATCAATACAAAGCATCGCAAACAAATATAAGCCAGATTATTCTACAGAAGCGATTTTTATTTCTTTTCACTACCAGTGTATCACCTTCATGAAACGGCACGTTCAAATGCAAAGTATTCCTTGTTCATTTCGTCGAGCATAAAAGCAAGCTACATCATGGCGTCTTGAATGGCAGAGTAGCCAACCATTGGTTATCCTAGAAAGGAAAGAGAACATAAAATAAATTGTAAATTTCGCGTAAATAAAAACAATTTTGTAAATCATGAATCGTTCGACATGTGAATCGTTAAACACAAATTATTAAATGTATTTTCCCACCCAGTATGTTGCAACGATTTTACGTACTTCTGCAAGAAAAACAGCTTGCGTTACCGCTCTTTTAGTTTCTTAGTATCTTAGTTGAACCTAATATGGATTTAACACACACCATACCGTACCCTGGTATACATGGTCTCAGCATCGATGAGTCGTGTCGTTGTAGGTGATAAAAGTCTCTTAAAAAAATGATGCCGCTTCGGTATTCGGTCTCGAGCACAAACGGTTATAATATTGGTCCCTTCACCCTCCCCTTCCTTCACAATTGAAAAATCAACCGATACGCATACTAACACACGCACTGTTTCATCCTAGTTTTTCTTATAACTTTTTTCAAATACGCACACAAGCGTGGATTGAAGCGCACGCGCTGTGCGATTGCTTATACGCATGCCACGCACGCACGTCTGTTCATGTAGTGCGTTCCTGCTGGAAAACGAGATGAAAATTTTCCATCATATCGTGACGACGAAAATGCGGTGCCTTTAAAAGAAGTATCGTACAAACAATAGGTGAATAATAATAATATTTAAAACCGATTACTGTTATACTGCTGCAATTTTTTAAATGCACTGTATCGGGCACTCAAAATAATGTCGTAATATTTGCTTTTGTAGCACAACTTTTAAATGTTCTGCTTTCTTTTGACACACATTTACAGGAGCTGTAGAAACCATTTTATACTAACTGTAGTCTTTGACGTTGTTTTGTACTGCAAATGTTTCATGTTATCTTAGTTCGAATTGTCAATCAGCTGTGCTTCTGCCGATGACCTCCGGCCACACCAGCCCACCGGATGGAGTGGTTTCAAACCCTTGCCGTACGTTGCTTTCGCTTTTCACTGGGCACATTATGCGAGTTTTGCTCGTTTATGGTGTATTTTTTTGGCAACCAATAAATCGCCAAAAAATGACATTATAATGAAACGTGGGTGAGGTCGCTGGTCGCACGGCCGAGCGGATGGTATAGGGTTGTGGTATTCGATGATGGGGAAAATAGCGAATATGCGAACGGGGTGTCTCGGCTCGTTTCTACTGCTTATTATTTGCACAATGCCAGCACTAACAGAAAAGTTTCAATGTTCTTGTTCACACGAAAGAGGAAGCTAGTCAAGGTCAGAGCATCAGCGCAAATTCACACTATTTCTGGTGTTTTTTCTTGTAGCATTTGTGTTTCCGTTCTCCATTTTACCATTTCCATACAGTTTTTTTTTTTGTTAACTGAAAAGAAACTATCGTTGTATTCATAATCTACATAAACTTAAAGAAAAGATTTTACTGCATTTAATATTATTATCTTACGAAACTGCACCTAAGTTGATTATTGGTTGAAGAAAGCTTTAAGAGCTTGTGACAAGCCATAATGATTAGTTCAACCTCCAACCTCTGACTCACTGAAACCCCATACGACAAGATGCATGGAGCAGATCTCCACGATCATAGCTTTGACGTAGGTTGTTTAATGAATCGTTCACGGTTTCGATGGAACACACTCACGAGTAAAACACATTCTGCGTTCGCTCTCCTGCTCTTGCATACTCATGAAAGCCACACTGCTTGCACTTGTTGCAAACCATGCTCTGTTGAAAATTTGCATTTGCTATAAACCTATTTCAGTACGTTTCATTTTGTTCACAATCATTAATGTAATTGCACCACACGCTGGATCATGGCTGGTGGTGCAAACGTCGATGATGGATTAAAATTGTAAAGAATTCCTTCGTGTCTCAGTGCTTGAGGTAATGTTCGAGGACAATAAAGATTTATTTCCGAGCCGGACTTGGAAAGGCGATTTGTTATATAGGTGATTCATTTTACAATCGCTATCGGACGGGATTTACAGAGAAAGAATTAATTTAATCGAAGTCTTGAAAGGACACAGCCTGCATAATTATTCACAGTAGACCATCGTTCGGTTCGGCTGAAGCCAATTTGCAAAATTAAAATCTATGTTGCTACCAATATTTATCCCGGACTTGTTGTGAGATGAGTAGCAACTGCAACTACTCACTTCTCTATGAATAAACGACAAAGCCACGTGCGGTGAAGCGATTGTCGAGACGAATGGCTTCGGAACAAATGCACACGACAGGCAAAAACAACATTCTATGAAAACGAACAAAACCCGATATCTCAATTTACATCGTTGCTAGATACAACATTTAATTCATTTTCCAATCTGCATTGTGTATCCGATTTGGGAAAAAGGTTTTCAAAAGAAAAACAAAACGGTTTGTACTTTCTGTAGCATGAACGGAGTTTGAACGTACGAAACGTTCGCAACCCAGCTGGCCCAACATTCCAATGCTTAGAGTAGAATTGCACGAACCTGCATCGTCGAAGCGAAAAGAAAAAACAAGACTCTCGAAAAATACCGAAAACCTTTCAACCGAATTTAAATGTCTTGCATTCTTCCACAATTTGAGCTTAGGTCAACTTTTTGCTTGGCCTCGTTTGCTGTGCAGAGATACGGAAGGGTGATGCTATGCATCATTGTGACGCGCTTCCTTTCTCAAAAGGATATTCTGAACCGAATTTGAGATATTACTAGCG
>JXXA01015330.1:0-15157 GCA_000956255.1 Anopheles punctulatus
CCGATTCGGTTCCGGCCGAACCCCGTCACTACCACCGTGCCGGCACCGATCGCAGAAACGGAAGCGGCAACCACTAGCCTTCCCACGCCACCGCCATTGCCGACGTTCGTCTCGAGCGAAGAGTTTGACGGTGCCGTCATCAAGAAGTTCCGCAAGAAGCCTCACTTCACGAGAAACCGCTTTAATGTGCTCAGCCAGCGGGAAGAGGAGCGAAATGCGCTCCTCGATCAAACCGAGCCGTCGCTCGCAACACCGGCCCTGACGACGGTTGCAGCCCCGAGTACAGCAACTGCCGTGGCCGCCGCCATCACCACTCCCGCCGAAGCATCCCCATCGCTACCATCCCTTGGCGGTGGATTCCGATCGCGCTACCGACCGGCACCACAGCCGAAGGGTAAGGATTCGCAAGAGGACACTCAGCCTGCGAACGTGGTGGACGGAGCGAAGCTGAACTCGCGGCTGGCGGGGAGAGTTCCCGCGCCGACGGCGGTGTCATCCACGATCGGCACCGCAACAGACGCTGCGGTAGCGTCCGTCTTCAATTCGGACGAATCGAGTGCAAACTTTTCCGAGCCACAAAACCGAACCCGAGGTGCCGGCGAACACAACCGGCCGCGCTTCAGTATTAAGGAGTACAGAAACAAGCTGAACCGTACCGCGAGTACCGCGGTGACGCCCACGAACCCGGCCGGTGAGCTGGAGACAACGACGGCCCCGAAGGTACGCTTCCCCACGCGCAATCGTTTCCTGGTGAACGCGCGCCTCAACAAGACGGTGGAATCGAACGATATCGCTCCGACGGGAAGTGCCGGAGTGACCACGGAAAAGAGTGCCAACGAAACGACGACGCGGAGCTCGTTCCGGCCGCACGGTACGCGCACCTACAATCGTTTCACGGTGAAGAAACCATCGACGGAAACACCCCCAGCGGTCACCAGTTCCTCCGGCACGCGCGGCCAAACGAACGCGAATGGTGCCACCAACCGTGGACGTACGAAACTGGCGTACGATCAAGCCGTCGCAGCGAACCGGACGCTTTCCGGTACGATCTACAACACGACGGCTTCGCTAATCAATCGGCGACCACCGAAGATCACGCTCCGTCAGCGCATTCAAAACTACAACCGCAAGAAGGAGCTGGAGCAGGCCAACGGGGCGACCGGCGCAGCGGAGGACGACACGATGAAGCGCGACGAGGCGGTCGATATTCCGTCGGTGGACACGAACAGCGTGCTGACGTCCTCGGGTGAGCAGAACCGTCCAATCGACGATCTCGGTACGCTGGGCGATCGAAGCGGAGGATCGTCGAACGGTGCGGCCGGCACGGACGAGGTGACGACCCGGGCGAGCACGACCGAGAGCTACCGGCACCACGAGACGGCGATCATGAAAATATCACCGAAAGAGCCGAACAGTGGGACGGCCACCAGTGGCGATGACTACGATCTAAACAGTGCCTCGTCGGACTACTCGAAGCGGGTGGTCGAACTGACGCTGTTCGGTACGGGCAGTAAAGATCGCGGTCACTTCAAGTCGATCAACAAGGGTCTGCTGTCGCGCAAGGTCCCCGGGTACTTCACGCTCGCCACCGAAGATCCGATCCTACCGATCGAAGCGTTTTTCCCACAGGTCAAAAAACCTAGCGGAGGTCTGGCGCGATAGTGTTGATGGCCGCGGGGTGGTCGCTTAGCAACTAGACAGTCACATACTTTTCGAGCGAAAACGCGAGATGATATCATATACCTTCGTATTAATAGGTAACTGCAATTGTCGTTGGTTGGTTTTTTTTGTTGGCTGACCTCGATTTGCTTCACTAAAACAGCACATGGAACGGAGATGAGGAGGGGGAGAATAGTGGGGTTACCTCTCCCACAAACCATGTGCTCGCTGGTGACAAGATACAGATAATACCGTTGAATACCGTAGTATTTAAAACAGGTGCAAGTATTTAACGCGCTTTCGCAACCGGGAAACTTGTGTCTTAACGTTTATTACGCTACCTTGCGCATACGCTCTCTATCGTTACGCAGATGATGGTCTAGAATTGATGCGTTCGAGTATGTGTGTGTGTGTGTGTGCGGAAAAAGGTCCTTTTTATGTGTGACAAAATGAGTGTGATCGGCATCGGCCGCAACTCATCACGGTGCTCTCTGTAAATGATAGAAAAAACCGCGCTTATACTTTTAAGCGATCTGTTTTCTTTTTAATGTCTACTAGGGGTGTATCGGTAGCAGTTCGAAGGTGACGCGGTTGCTTTCTTCTTTTAAACTCTTGAACGTTTTATTTATTTTTTACCATTTAATTATTGATCTAACTTTTTTAACTTTTGACCAGTAAGATAGCCCTACCATCTAAACGGAGAACGGGTTTACAGCGGTTTTTTTTCTCGCTCAGCCGCACGTTCCTGATTTTAAGGATTGAGATAGAACCACGAGCTTACTGGTGCTGCAGAATCGGATTTATCGACCGTTCCCCGTCCCTGTTTCATGCGTGAACTCTGTACTATATAATATTTTAAGCCTACGAACCAGCTGTGCGCTAAACTCCAGCGCGGAGCGTCTCGTCGAAGCCGAAAAGAAGGGTGGGGAGATAATGGTAGCAAATAGAAAATGAAAAACAAAACGAGATAATAAAGATGTGTAAATTATAGACGTCTTAAATGTTGTTTGTCGCGGCGTAGTTCCAGTAGACGCCCATCGGCAGTGTATTTTTGATCTTCGGCGTCGCGTCAATTCCGGTGACGTTCGCGAGCATTAGGCTCTTGTCCTCGTTGGCCAGAATCTCGCCGATCTGCAACACCAGCTTGTCGGTGTCCGCGTGTGTCAGCACCTGCGATGGGTTTTCCGTAAAGCGACGAAATAATGAACCGATCTTACGGCGCAGCCAGTACACCACCTGATACTGTTCCTGGGGCAGCTGGAACGAGTATCTGCGATCGACAATGAAATCCACCGGTACGGTCTTATCCTGGCTGCTAGGAACGCGCAGCTGCAAGCCACCGGTTTCGAGCGTTTCGTGTCGATCAACACCGCACATCAGCAACACGGTCCAGTCGGAGATGACGGTATTATCCATGATCTGCACCTTCGGTGCACCAGCGTCTGCACAGGGCATCCGCATCGGATTGCCTACCTTCCGGGCGTAGACGACCCATTTCGCCGGTAGATCCGCCACTTGCGCTACCGACAGTGGATGAGGCTCGAAAACTTCCGTCCCGTTGCTAGCCGTTAAGCGTTGCTTGGCGTAGTCTGCGATGGCAAGCTGGGGATAGAGACCGGCCGCCAGACAACCCTTCACCAGGCTCCAGTTGCCGGAGTTCACGTTCAGCACACCATTGTTTTGCATCCGGCCACACTTCACGATTCCAAGCACGCGCAGCACTGACATGAGCTCGACGCGTGCATTCGAGATCGCCTCCATGTAGCCGAGTTTGAGGTGATGCTTTTCCACGAAGACGCGATCATTCTGCAGCACCTTGCTATTGCTCCACTGCTGGTACAAGCGCAACAGCACCAAGCAGTCACTGTACGTGCGATAGTGCAGCATCCGTTTCTCTTTCATTACACCAGCCTCTGCGTGCTCGTTCAGGGGGTCGTGGAACGGATTGCCTACCTTCAAGGCGGCCACGATCGTGATCACCGGATCGAGGCATTTAAATAGTGCCGCGTACAGCAGCGCCTTACCAAGGTGAACATTGATGCCGATGTTTGCCAACAGTGCACCCAGCGTGGTCGGCGTACAACGCTTACGGTCGATTGCGCCTACGTGCCCGAGCATATCCAGCGCGTGGTTAACGTTCTGCGAACATACCGGCCACAGAGCGCCATCAAAAAATAGCTCCACCGAGGGACAGGAAGATTTGTAGCGACACAATATTGCCTGCAGCATCACTTCCGGCTGAACGGTCGCCAGCGGTTTATCGGTATCCTGCTTCTCATAGCGTGCTTTCGGGTACAGGAAGAAACATTGGCGTTGTGCCAGCCACATGAGATAGTTGGTCGTTTCCGTCGTGGTGAAACGCGACCGATCCAGGCAAATGCCCTTGTAGTAATCGTCCGAAGGGTAGCTTTGTAGTCCCGTATCGACCACGTAATCGATCGAACTAACCATCGGAAGCATTTCAAACAGCGGTCCCTCCACCAGGATAACCTCGAACAGGGAGGAAGTTTGCCGTCTTAATGCGGTATTCTCTCTGAATTCCTCTTCCGTGAGACAACGGTGGCAGATAAGGAAGTCCAGTTTGCGGTTTATGGGATGTCGCTTGAGCCTCTCGTAACAATCGAGCACGTCGCTGAACTCGGGAAGCAACACGAGAATCCTACCGGGGGTACTGTTCGTGCAGATATGCACCACAACGTCCAACACCAACTGCTGATCTACCACACAGGGGTTCTGTAAATTATGATACACTCGACACATAAGATCCGTTAAGTGTTTCACTTCCTTCTGTTTGCTCTGCTGAATGGCAGCATGCATCAGCTGCCAGCATTCATTTTGTTCCTGCTCGTGACACCAATCCATTGCTTGCAGCGAGCTCCGGCCCAAGACATACGGATTAGCTCCGAAGTGTAGCAAATTTCTCACCACACCCACCAAACCTGTACAATCGGGGAAGAGACAGTGGAAAAAAAAAACAGTGAAAATGTAGCATTATTTCCTGCATCCGGCCAACACAACTAGGCCCGTGGCGTGCACACTACCTTTCGCAGCAGCTATCATTAGCGGGGTCATGAGGGTAACCGAATGCGGATGGTCCACCATGTGTTTGTTGCCCTCGAGCAGCTGCAGCAGTTGGTCAAACGCTTTCGCGTCGTTCGCAAACCAGCAGTGCTCGAGCAGGGTGTCCATCAGACGCGTCACGTTGCTATTGGCTCGTCTTTTGCCGACGTAGAAAATGCACAGCTTGGCGCAGAATTTTAACGGCTCCATTGCCGATGGCATTAGCTCATTCATTACTTTGACCGGAGCATACGTGGAAATGGCGGGTATTATCGTCTCCAGATAGTGATACTCCACACCATACGGTTCATTCGGCAAGAACTGCACCTTGGGCAAATGTAGCGGGAGGTTAAGTACGTTCGCTCCATTGAAAAACCGAGTCAACGCTTCCAGCTTGTTGTTGGCCGATAGCAGCACTAGTTTGACCGTAGGATGATAGGCTACTTTTTCTTTCAGTAGCGTGAGTAGTAAATTCATTCTATGCGAGCGTCGCTCTACTCCGTCCACTACCAGGTGCGTCAGTTCGGAAAATATCCGCTGGCCCGCGTCACTGAGCAGAGACAGTATCAGTGTCTGCACGGTGCAGAACACAATGTTGCTGGATTCGCTGATCTGGGAGTTGACCAACAGCTTGTAGCCAACGGTGTTGCCCATTGATTCGTTCCGCTCCTCGCAGATACGATGGGCTGCCGCTAGTACCTCGACATCCTCCTGCACTACACAGATCGCACGACAGTTCCGCTGCTGTACGTGTGAATGTTCCAGCAGGTGGTGGATAACTTCGGTACGCTTGCAACTGTCCGCTCTACCACATACGATCGAAACCGAGCATTCATTTCTAAGCATATTGATGATTTCTTTCAAACAGGACGGTATCAATAGAGTGGAGCGCATGCGAACAGTGCTTTGTGGATATCTTGCGGCCGGTGGTATACATACCGCATTTGAACGACGTGCAAGCCAGATGCTCCAATTCACCGCAAACAACGCAATGGGTCTAGGATTAGAAGCTGCTGACAACTGCGATTCTGGCTGTGCCATGAGGTGATGCACTTTTTGCAAGCTTTGCTCTGTTGCGAAAGAAAATGGCACGTATCCTCCATCGTCCACCCGTAGCACTATTACTTCGTCTGGCGAATACAGAAAGCAAATGTTAGAGCACTGGTTAACTACTGGTGAACGCAATCCACATCACAAAACTACCTTCCTGTTCGGTAGGAATAATGCAGATGCTGCGAAAGTTAGGATTCGCAACCAAAATCTTCTGTATCTCCAACACAGCTGCCCTATCCATATTCATGGCCACCTTTACTTGTCGCACACTCGGATTATCACGCAGGAACTGCATGATCGAGTAGAAAATAGCAATGTTTTTCGGATCCATGTTACGTTCGTCGAAATCCATCGTACAAAATGGAAAATTAACACTTTCCTCGCACACAATTTCCATCCGTCAAGATTACGAGCAAAATCACGGGAAAATGGCGCACTACTATTTTGACACTAATGTCGGTTAAAATACAAACTAAACATCCATACCGCGTTATGCATTGATGGATGTGAGCGTTACCTAACGCATGTAACGCTTGGTGGAGCAACACGTTACGCGCCGACGATCTTTCAAAAATACGTTGGAAATTTAAACCGAAGCAAACCAACAATGAAAGAAACAAATCAATTTAAAAATAATCCAAAGAACAAACAGTAACCGGTAATGATGCATAAATACGACACAGAAGGTTTATAATATATTTCTATTTAGTAGTTTTTTTTTGATTTTCTAAACATTTTTTATATTTTTGTGTGTTTCCATCCGCTCCTTTTGTCCGTCTCTTTCCGTTAGCGCACTACCACGCAGCCGGTTTTCTTTTCGTATTATGTTGCAGGTGTCATCAGGAGATTAAATTGTTTAATTGTGAAACTGTACGGTTGGGTTGCTCGAAGTAGTAGGTTTGCCAATTGAATCGATTGCTGAAATCGAGCCTTGTTGGGTTATGTTTTGTGAGGCGCTCAACTATGCACTTCTCCTGCTACATCCTTATCCTGCAAGAGTTTATATCGTGTTGTAAATAACCATGCTCTATCTGGCTTTCTTATATCGCTCGAATCAAAGAAGATACATGCGTTCTGAGTGGGTAAAAGTTTCTTTTGTGGGATATTTTAACACTCCTATGATAGATAACGAAACGAAATTCTAAACTGTTCCACTTGTGAAAGACGATTAAGTTATAAAATGGGGTTCACATTAGCTGCCATTGTGTTTACTTTGCGGTTTCTTTCTTGACGTTCTAGAATCCGGGGTTAACTGGGGGTAGGAAATGGTTGGTAAGAAAAATAGTTATGTAGGACATACGTTCAATAAACTGCGCTTATTTGCACCATGCGAATATATAACTCGAAAACATTCGCATGTAATGGAAGCAATCATAGTATCTGGCCCACATTTTGCTGTGCCTTGTCCCAGATTGGACACAATGCAGTTGGGAGATTATTTAAGACTGTGCTGCACTATCCTCGGGCGAAACAGTTCGTAAAACTTATGACAAGCACTATCGTAAAGCTGTCGGGGCTTTTTTTAAGTATGCATTAGCATACATAGGTTGTAGTTATTTAATGATATTGTCATATTTATTAAAACAATCGAATTACGGAATAGCTGTAAGTCTTCCGATTCTATGATCTCTCGTTCTGACTGAACCTTTGCCTCGGTACATTTGTGTATAAGGTGAGTTTGCATGTATATATATATATATTTAAATATTTATAGATATAAATACAAAATTAGATTATGTAGTTGTTCTGTATATATATACTCTGCTTTTGTCCACGTCGTCTCGCTATTGAAATTGTTGTAGCCACAAATTTCTCCAGCGCACCAGCGTAATGCATATACATGCTCGTACATTTCTAATGTGTGTTCTTGAATGTTTCTACACATGTTGGTTTGCTTATTACTAACACTAATTTCTGGTGTGTTGTTGGTTGTATTGTTTGCGACATTCGTGTACTACCAATTCAATATTGATGTTTTAGCATTAAATGTTCCATTTCAATACTGAATCGTATGTAGGTGTCGGTGATTGATTTTCGTGTACATCTCTCTTGTGTAAACTGTGTGCTAGTTTAATGTTGTAGGTAAGTGTGTAAGTATGTTTTATCGTCCCAAAATAAATGATACTTCCGTTGTCCGATTGGCAGTTGGTGCCCATTTCAACATGAACCGTGTTCCTCCGAATGTGTGCGCGGATCCTCCACCCGGAGAGATACTGCATCCCGACAGCACCGGTGAGCTGGAATTTTGTGATGGAACTTGTGTATTCTCAATCCCTGCTGCGTGCAGTTTCTCTCCGAGCGTATCGAATGGTGTTTTGGGATCTAGGTCCGGCCATGTCCGGTTTGAAAAACGCCTCATGCTCTAAGCGTCTGGTCTGAGCGTCGAAATGGATACGAAACGCAATCATGATCGTGTGTGCAACGCTGTTTCTCATCGTTTTTTGGGACATTCTATCGTTCATATCAACATCAAATCTGTACGCGAATTCGCTGTTCGCAGAAACAGACGACAGGGATCTTCTCTTGCCATGTTGATGTCAAATGGTTCGCTTTTTTTCGAAGAAGTTATAGTCAAATTTCTAGTCGATACTCTCATCCATTGTATGCTCTCCTACACGGCGTACGGTTTTCTCTGCGCCTTGTGAACCCGATGTTCGTGATGGTAAATTGGTTCTCAACCGAACGCATATGATCTTAAGTTATTTGCTTGCGATTGAGGCGATAAAAAACCCATAGCCGTCCCTATCCTGCTTGATGTCATTTCATCAAGCATTGTTTCGAAATGGAATAATTGTGTTCCATTTCCCTCCTACGTAGCCTATCCTTAATACACTAAGGTCATTTTATTATTCTTATTAAAGTGTGCTATACTGATAACGAACTAATCGTCTTTTATAAACAAGCATCATTATTAACTTTGTGCTGCGGTTTGCATCATATTCTTTGAAATAAACGTCCGCAAATAGAAAAGCGCACTGCTTCCGATGTGATTGTTTCCAGCTGACGACTGCCATTCTTGTGAGTCTCAACGATGCGCGAGTTCTCAGCGTCTCCGAGCCATTCGATAATGGACCCGGATGTTGCGAGGGTCCCAGCTGTCCACGGGAGGAACGCATTATCGAACCCAGATCTTGTTGGGTGTGTGTTTGATGTTGTGTTGGCCCACGCAGAGACACGGAATGCCCATCTACTTCGAGAAGGTCACACCAACGAATGTCAATCAGCTGGAGCAAATCACATCCCAGCATAGCAGGCGGTGCGATATAAAAGGGGAATAGTTGGTGTAAATAAGAAATGTCTAAGTGTCGTTTACCAGCGCAAAACACCGAGCAGCAAATATCGATGCCAGGAAACTGAACTAGAGTGCAGTTCGCAAAAGCGTCGAGCAGTCGCCGAGTAAGTTTTGCTGGTTCATTCGATTCTCCAGTGATAAGTTGACGGATAAAATTGACCACGTTCGTAATGGAAGTAGACGATCTTTTCGATAGAAAGGCTAGGTCTAAAAAAAGAGTTTGGCATTGGTCGTGCAAGCGTAGAAAGAAAAACGTTTTAGTTAAAATTATTGCAGTTTCGTTCGTTTGTTGCTTTAAGATTCTAGCAAAGGTCAGATTGTGTACATACTGATAATATTTTGGTTCGGCTTTAGAACTGCAGTCTACTGTTTAGCACTATTTTCTCCACCCTTCCATATGGGTGCCATCAGGCTCTGCTAAGAATTCTAAAAATGTTTCGTTTTGATTCGTTACTGGTAATGTTTATCGGTACAATATCGTCTTGCGGCTCTCTCTCTGAAAAGCTTTGTTTAAAGCGCTTTTTATTTTAACATTGAAAGAAAAATACACGCTCTACCAGTCGCATCTGCTGTTAAACGTGCCATCATGAATCGTATGAAATGTGGTGGTGGTGGAAGTAGTAGTCAGAATTTATATGGCTACATTTACTGTGGCTTACACACTGGCTTCTGGAAGTGAGAATACACACATCAATGTACAACAACATTTCCTCCCAACTCAACTCGCGGATACATTACAGAAATATCTCTATCTTGCGAGCAAAGGTGAAAAGCTCGCCGGGAAAGCATATTGAACGAATAACCTTCGTAATCTAAGCACATTCGCATGGCGAAAACACTGGGTTTTGTTTCATCTTGCAACAGGAGAACATTTAGCACAACATCCCGTTCCTGCCCTCGGCACAGAAAAGGAGGGAGGGGGCGGGCAGAAACGTGTGGGAAAGAGAAAAAAACTACTGCACATTCACTATCCTGGATGCGTAAAGCACTGCTCGTTAAGTGGGTTTGCCGGTATTCACAAGTTTCTCTTATTGCCTAGCAGGGTTTGAAGGATTGATTAATAGTTATCCATTGCCGTGTGTCCGTTTGTGATTAGTTATTCCATTTGGTTGGTCACCTGGGTCGGGGTTTTGTGTGTATGAGTGTGTTTTAGTGGGTTTGGGGCCTAGCGTTGTGTGTTTGCATTGGGTCTGGCATCATGATATGGAGTGGGGCGTCTCCCGCCGGTCACACCTCGCCTGGGAACGGGTGCTTAAACGTTGACGTTGAAACCCTTCTTCGCGGCGACCGGAAGTTTTTCACCCTGCAGAAACGGGTTGTAGTTCTAAAACGAGAGGAAATTGATGTTTAAGAGCGGAGTAGAATTGGTACACCTGGACAAGCGATGCCTCAACCAGTAATATGGAAACCTATACAAGGAAAGCTCAAGCTGGAAGAGTATTTTTACTATTTTTACAAAAAACAAAAAACAAAAAACAAATCATCTGCTCCACTCGACGGGACGAAATGAGAAGAGATTCGGTCTCGTCCCAAAAGATTTGCAATTTTCTAGTGTTTGATTTTGCTCTTGAAAATTAAACGCATCATTTCATTACAAGTTCTTAATGACGCAATTAATATTCAGCTCACTTGAAGGAATAGTGGATTAATTGGCTGAGATCGAGCTGTTGGCGTCACCGAGCGGTGTCTCGAAATATAACAGATTAATTTAATATAAACACTGCTTTCGCGACTATTTTGAATCTTCAAGAATTAATGTAATTCACTCTCTGACAAGTGCATATAGACGTACTGAAAATGTGCAATATTCTCCTCCCTATATCATACCTTCTTGACGTGGAATTTCTTCGCCACCAGATTCTTGTGCTCCTGCGTGTGGAACTGACGCGCGATAAAGTTCTCCAGATCCGAGTCCATCTGTGGGTTGCTTTCGCTCTGCGTCGTCGCCGGGCAGTTGAACATGTGCTCCGCATCGCACATGCAGTCCTGTGCCGCCTGGTACTCGCGGCTGAATGCGGCCGTATTCTCGAAATCCATCGTGCAGCCCTGCTCCTCGGTGTACCCGACCGGGCACGGGTTCGGTGGATTGCAGTAGGCCGGCAGGCTCGCGTCGGTTTTCACCTGCGGCATCGGTCGGTTCGGTCCCTCGCCCGCCCCGCCCGACACGTACTGATGGCCCCACAGCGAGCTGTGCTGCAGGTACTCCTGATCGCGCGGCGACGGATTTGGGTTCGAGCCATCCAGCAGTGCGTCGTAGTCGAGCTGCTCCGACTCCAGGTCCTTCGTGACGCGGGCCATCAGCGCCAGACGGCTGGCGGGCAGTTCGTCCATCGCGGCCGGATCGATGTACGAGTCGGCCGCTTCCGCCAGATCCTTGCCCATCCGGTCGACCAGCTCGCGCAGCAGCATGTCCGACAGAAACTGATCCTACAGGTGGGTGTGGTGGGCGAATTGGAAGTGTGATTTGCAGGGAAAGATAATAGTCACGCTGTAAAGGGCACCCAGCAGCAGCCAAAGAACCCGCGCTTACCTTCATGCCCGCCGATAGGTAAGCGAACGCAGGGCTAGCTACCATGAGCGAGGCTAAAACAAAAAAGAAATACATGATGGCGGGGGTTTGCGTGCTTGTTTGCTACAAGCACGTTGAAAAGTCTCTGCAGGCGCCACCAGTAGAGTGCATGGAAAAAAGAGAAGAAAACAACCCAAACAACAATCAGTACGAGGAAGAAAATCAAAAGCAACATCAAAACGATCTCCACTCTATTGTACTTTCTGCACGGGGGTTCGTTCGAGTTTGCCTTTGTTTTCGCCGTTTCGTAGGGCGTGATTTATGACCACCTATATTGCTGCCAGGTCGTTCAATCTCACCCCGAGAATTTATGCAGGGCACGCACACCCCGGTAGGAAGTTAATATCGGTGCGCGTCCTCGGGCTTGCGGGAATCCAAAATTCGCCCGCAGCTACCTCTAGCGACACTTTCCGAGTTTTAGTGAACTCTGACATTTGGTAGCGCAACCGTCATCAAACTCGTGTTCCGTTCTTTTTTTCTTCCTCGTAACGCTCCATGGTTACTTCATAGTAACGAATCTTGGGTGCCCGTGGTTTGGGAGAGTATGTAGAATATGCGGGTCCACTCTACACAGCATGATGCTATGCGCAGCTCTACCACCGAGGATGACCTATTAAATTTAACGTTGACTTGGTTTACGTAAAGTGGTAGGTGATTTCCAGCGGAGGGAGAAAGAAACATATCATCATTATCACCCGTACCAACCACTTGTTGCGGTGGAAGCTCCCTTTACTCTAGGTCCCTCAGAGCAGCTGTTTTTTCCAAGGCCGGGATTAGTTCTTCCCGAGCCACCCGTGCCCAGACTGCCCTGACCATCGCAAACCGTGGTGACAGTCGAAGCGAAGCGTTGCATTCTCCAACGATTGCGTCTGCGGAAATCAACGCATGCGGGAATCGCCAACGTCATCGAGCGATTGCGACAATCAATAGCGAGCTGGTGCAGAGCACCGTCCGTGACGTAAACAGCTGGCAGATGTGGCTTCGAAGATAGCCCTAGGAGTTATAGGGCTTCCCGCTCTGGTTCGGTCGTTCGCTTCCCTAGCAACCCTTATCGTACACTTGGGCATGGCAGCCTCAGACATAGCGACGCAATAATATCATACCCTTTTAAGCTGCTCCTACCCGCCGCTCCCGCTGCTAGTTCCCGCAACACGGCATCACGACCTTCAACCTTTATAAATAACCATCTTGACAGTGCTTCCATCACCGCACGAATGTATAATTAATTTGATCACCGTAGCTAAACAGCAATTACTGTCGGATCGATTTTTCGTTGGTAGGAGCAGTGCCGCCAGTATCATACACGAAGGCTTCATACTGTCCGGCTATCATTAAGCAACCACCGACCATTTCAGGGTAGTGGAGAGTATCGAATAGCTGTAGGAATCTCTGGCGCCTACACCAAAAACTGTCTTTCCAAAGAACCTCACCGTACCTCTTAGTAGTCTGATTCCTCTATCGTTGTGTTTTATCGACGTGAAAATGTCAAGTTATTGTACTCGTCACACACACACAGCCACTATCGAAAGGCGCGTTTGTCCAAAACACTGCCCGCAAAACAGTTGTCAAACTCGTAAAAATGGCGCGACAAACTCGTACGCGGCCAGTGGTACTCAACTGCCGCAGTAGATACGGCGAAAAACCTTAACCAAAATCGTTCACCACTACTTAAATGCGAAGGAGGCAGGAGGGAGGACGCATGCAGGACGCAAACGAACCGAAACAGACCACACCACCACAAACGTCACATCTCGGTTCCCGTGCCCCAACACGCACACCGACCGATGTGCCTCTCTTTCACCTGCACACAAGCACACACATACACTGGCGATGCGATGGTGAAAAATCGCCACTAAAATGTCAAAACCTACCCAACACCGATCAGCACGCAAGAGCAACCAGTTCCGTTTCCACACTCGACGACGAATTTCAGAAAACTGAACCGAATCCGCTCTGGCTTTCCTTCGGCCCGGACGGACGGACGGACGCTTTTCGCAAGCTCGTGCCGAAGCTTCGAAACAAGCGTCGCGTGTGGAAAATCGGCACTCGGTCGCTTGCTCCTTCACTCTTCCGGCGAGTAGACTGGCGGGCAGCATGATGGAGGACGCGCATGCGCCTTTTCACGGACGATGATGGCAACGTGACGAGTGCGATGGAAAAAATAACTAATGGAAAACGCACTCGTTTCAGGTGGCCAGAAGCTAGCAGGGCAGGGATGATGGGAGGGTCGACATTCATCATCCAGCGCTTTCCAGCTGTTGTGGAGGACCCATTTGTGCATCGTCGAATTTTGCACAGTTCAGCTTATTGTTGCTTGCGCACGGGGCACATGTGGGCCACCCTCGTTAAAGTTTTATTTTGGGGTCGGTAACTCGCAAGGCATTGTTAACGGAATTGAAGGAATAGAAATAGGATTTTTTCTTTGTTGGGTTTTATTGTGATAAATGCATAAACATTTAATTTAGTCCTCTCCGGGGTTTGAATAACTTTTCATTATTATATCCTTCTGGCATTTCAGTCAAATGTAATGTGTTTTAAACATAGGAAAAAATAGCTATTTTTCAAAGAAACAAATCATTTCTTCAGAGATACCAGTCAAGCAAAGTTTCTGAATCGTTTGAATAGATTTGAAATCACTCGGTTATTAATTGTTTCATCACTCCTGATGGCTGAGCACATCTGATATTATTTCAGGTTTAAAAATTTACTTTTGATTTCTTAAATTATGTTCAACTTTTTAAAATACTTGGTGTATTGTTAATTTATTTAAGTTATTTTTTATTTTTCCATAAATCACTGTTTGTTTTTATAAAGCTTTATTTTAGCAAACATTTTCAACATATTAATTTATTAATTTATATTACTGTACGAATTACTGAAGAATCAAAATCAAAGTTTCTAGCTATATTTATTGCATCGGGAAAAAAATGTTGATTCCTGGAATTAATGTAAAATATGGCCAGAAGAATAATACAAGAAAACCCAGCTAGAAGCACAAAAATATTAGACAACTGATGACATTGTGTTAGCTGGTGTTTTTTGTATTGAATTTTTTAAAAATACTTTTTCTACGTAATTATTATTATATGCCAACACAAACATAAAGCAAAAGAAATTTAAAGCCATAGTTTAACGTACCAGAGTACGTTCAGCGTACTTTTCCCCGTAATGCTTCTCGAAAAAATCACGTTTCGAAGCACGGAAAGTGCAGCGAATGACAACAAGATGGAATTCAATTCGTGCCGTTCGACTTATTTACCAACAGAAATGACGCTTATTTCTTTTACCATCCACGCACGCAGCGCAAAAAGTGGGATATACTCCCACGGAGCTATTTCACACTGATTATAATGCTTAACGCATTGCACCGTAGCGGGCACGACCACGGAGAGCATAAAATATGCGCCTAGTGCACCTTCCGGGAAGAAGGATGATTTCGCTGGAAGGATCGCAAATAGATTCCGGTGGCAAATAATGAAGCGTGATGAGCAACCCGCTTGCCACGGGGAAGTTAAGAGACGAGA
>JXXA01015332.1:0-16382 GCA_000956255.1 Anopheles punctulatus
AATTCCGAGCTTCATAGAACAAAGAAAATCAATCGATTTGAGATACTGCACCGTGACAACCATAGTTTTATTGCCAAACATTCGTCAAGACTAAATAAGCGATAGGTAAACACTTTTTCGTGAACAATAATGATGTGTCTATGGTAAACGTCTGAAGGTATTGTGTAGCCAGAACTCGAAGAGCTTCCTTTTATTTTCTATAAGTAATATCGATGCCTACCAGCATCCCAACGTCCTGCATAAGAAAAAAAAACCAAAGCAAACATTTCAATCTTGTTGTGCCTAGCATGAATTGATCAGGAAATGGGTGAATTTCAATAAAGGGAAGTAATTTCCGTTTCCTTTCGGCAATAGGAGGTTTGAGAAGATCGATACTAGATATCTTTAAGTATTCTGCTTATTGTTTATTACACGTGAAGATAGAAACACAGTAAGGTATTTATTTACGAGATGCTGTTTTTGTGAACTTGTGTTCATGAAATGACAAATGAATACAACACTCAATGGATCATGTAACGATTGAAAACTGCTCAAAAGACTTTATTATTTGAAATATAAGGTTAAACGTCGTTAATTTTTACCCTGTCATAACAAAAAATTAATTCGTTTTCACTAATATGTAGTGTAAAGAAATATAATATATTTGAATTACGTAAAATTAGGTGAAAATAAATATCACACAATGTATTGATGATATTTTACTCATGCACATGATGCACGTTTTACGTTCCAAACCAATGATGAAGTATATTTTATGGTTTTATACAGATATTGTCACCTTCTCATGTAGACGAGTTTTTAAACGGGTTAAAAAGAATCTAATTCTACGGCCTACTAGACGACAAACTTTTCCACTGTCCTTCTTAGGCATACTATGTAGCAGAGATTTTACCACACCATCCCGAGTCCGATCAGTTTTGTAATATCCGGTCCAGAATATTTACGGCGCTCACCATCGCGGTTGAAGCGGAAATAGCTGTGGAAACGTGCTTGCGGTAAAAAAAAAATCCCATAACAGGGAATAAACTTTTCCACCATGTTACAAACCTCTTTTGGGTACGTGATTACGATCAAACAACATTCGATTCGAACTAAAATGGCACCCTTTCGGGAGGTACGCAACACCTTTACAAGCAATAAGAAGAATTGAAATTTAAGCTCAATGCACTAACAAAACAGAACACATGGGAGAAATTGCACGTTGAACATGTGATATTAAATTTATTATACAGCATAAAGCACGATATTCTTCTTAAATATCGCGAACAGTCCGGTATGACTCTTTCATATGTGATTTATAAAAAAGAGAGGATATTTATAACGATTGTATACTATTGTAGGCAAATAAAATAAAAATATAAATTTCAATAATAGTACCACTTCGTGTTTCGACAAATTTAATATCCAGCTTTTATGTTACACAGAGTACTTTTTTATATAATTCAATCAGATGAAACTCTATAGATATGATTTTACATATCTAAAAAAGTTTTCACTGATTAATAAATTGTAGTATAATGCAACTGCTAACGTACTCAATGGCTCTTCAATTATTCGTTTTTTACAAGGCAAACTCCAGCTACAACTGCCTACGCGACCAAGAATATTCAAAGCTACCGAAGTATCAAAGCTTTTAATCACCTCATTAACCATTCAAAAGGACACCCAACGTGTCACTGCCATGCCATACTCACCACTCGCGTACATTCAAATGAATATTCTGCACAGCTGCTGCCTCTTGACAATTTCTTCCGCTTACAGGGAAGTTGTCTACAGCAGCACGATTTCACACGATGTTGAGTGGTTTTCTTAGATTCTTCAAGTTCCAAGAAGAAAAAAATCCACTTACGCTCAGCTGTCGTTAACGGTATCATGATATGCAAAGGTCACCACCATTCCGTGATGAGACTCAAGTATGGCGTGAAGAGTGTTAGCGCCTACATTTACAACTTTACTTTACAACTTTATTTTAAGTATTGTTTAAAGAGATTGTTGGAGATTATTTTAATCCTCTGTCTGAAATTTTTTTACTAACATTTAATTAAAAAAAAATATTTATAAATAGCTAATCTAATTGATCGATTAAAATATTAATTAAATCTCCGAGAAGAAATATTGTTTGATGTAAATCATATATTTGCTCCTTAATAAACTCTGGGAGATCATCTAAACATTCGTGCTATATTCAATTAGGCTTAAAGTGAGTTAGATGGCTCGAATGACAAGTACAAAATTATCAAACACTTGTAATTTGACTTGTTATTTAATGATATAAAATGGTCAAACCTAAGTTTTTTTTATTAATAGCATGTATGTATGTTTGTTACTCCTAGAACGTGGCGTCATATTAACGCTGGGGCTCATGGCGCTGATGCATTGTGCTAAAATTGATTGCACTGCGTATCTGTTTGTGCATCAACATGTTGCTTCAGTAACACGAAACTGCACTGATAACCAACAGCCAACAAATATTGACATGTCGAACATGAATGCCCGGGTGGAAGAGGGTTTCTAACATTTTAATTACTTTTCTGCTTTCCGACAAACTTCCATACATCCAATAGGCGTAAGGCGTAACCTATCAATATGCATCCAATATTCGATGCATATTGATAGGTTATGCTTTGTTTTGTTTACTGATTTCATGAGTTTAATAATGGAACTGATGTGTAACTTATCATGATCCCAATTTTTACATAGACTAACTGATAGATACTGTTTGTTAAGTTTTATTTGAAAAATTGTATAAAACTGGTATGCCTTTAGTAGTTTACATTAGCTATTATTTTCATCAATTTGATCATTTAGTTCATACTTTAATAAATAATAATCACCTTTGTATCTATATTAACCATTATACAATCTTATTCTTATGCTGACAGTCTTCCATTTGAAAAAAAACTTTTCTACTAAAAGACAATTCCATGCTCCCAGCTGCATGTTTACAATCAGCCTAAGTTTAATTGAAATACTCCCGTCCTTTCGACGCATTCCTTTAAGAGAATTAAAATTTAAAAGGGATCTCAAATTGCTCCAAAATGAACGTTCATCATAATTCTTATCTACGTAACCGAATCTTACCGGATGATGGGTGAACGGAAAATCGATTTCTCTGCCCGAACACCATGCCTCTTGTGCTTCCCGTACGCGATAACTCGTTGGGTAGCAATTCAATTTTACCTTCCACTAACCGTTTCTGCGCCGAGGCCTGCATTGGGCGCAGATTTTATATCGGATTTACCAGCCGCCAGGCAGGCACCTGCTCGTTTGGGTGCAGGAAGCTGCTTTCAATGGATGAAGATTCGTTTTCGGTACCGAGATTGCTCTCTAATGAAATGGAAAATTATGATGAAGCTGCTGCTAAGCACAGCCTTACATCGTACGACAGTTTCAAACAGTGAGTGTACTCGGTTTAAAAACTCGTCTTGCGATTTTCAAGCCAGGTACAATCAGGGAGCATGGTTCAGTTTTTGAGTTATTACTCTTAATTGTTTTAAAAACAAATATTAAAATTTCTCCACAACCATTAAAATGATTTACTGAGATGGAAGTGATAGTAATTGAAAACTTTAACATCATCCGGCGCCTATCAGTATTCATTTACAAACGAACCAAATGTCCGCCAGCAGTGTTTGCGACTTTGGCGACCCTGGCCAACGTTAACTGAAATTTTATGACGCTCCGTTTTTTTTTATGTAATCCAACGTAAGTCAGCAGTTAACACTTTATCGCCCCAAGGCCTTTCAGTCCCAAAAGTTCAGCGACCAGTTACATGTTCATACTCGCACAAACAACCAAACGACCTATTTTATCTCCAGTGGCAAGCATTCTTCCATTTCCTCTTCTTTTGCTTTCGCCGCTTTCATACCGTACCAAGTGGTAAGAAATCTTTTCCCCAAGCTTTGCAGGCGGTAAAACCATCAGCGCGTTTGGTGGCTTTATGAGAGTTTATGTCATTTTAGCTACGCTTAGAACGCAGCCGGCTACTACGAAAGGGCAAAACGCAAACCTAAAGCATGTTTGTTTTCTTTTTTATGAATTACTTCTAGTACCTTTTGTAGTTTACAATATCTTCATCCCCCTCTTTTTTCATTTCTACGCCTAGATCTTTTCGTTAAACACGTTATTTCAATTCAACTGTAATGAAATTAAAACATGGTTGAGTTAAAACTTTGCTCTAAATCACATAGCGCTAAAATCAAGATAACACTTCAGAAATGTTGAATTATTCTACATAATTCAATTGAACTCACGACGGTTTTGTTCTCAATCCTATCCTCAAATACATATAATGGATTATTTAAATTAACAAATTTTGTTTGTATATTAACTCATATCTTACAAACAGTCAAACATAAATGCCATTTTTTGTAGAAGCACATGTATCTCATTTTCGTGTACAGTGTTTTAAATTTTTACACATCTCAATAGACCTATTGTGAGATGTTGGCCACCAGGGCAACATATTTTACATCCTTTATCAACGAAACGTTGGTTCACTCGCGTATTTTAGTGTACACGTTCATGACTGTTTCTTGCCTTCTGGTCTCAGCAAGCTTTCCAAGATTCTCTCTCAACAACTCTTCCATTTTGTTTGTTCCCACTTCATCTTTCTTTCATCTTCCGAGCCTCATATTTCATCTGAACTTACGCGAAGTTAAATAAATTCTCATCAGCCCTTTTTCTAGAATAGCGCTAGATAACTCAATATCTGGCTCGCATAGAAAAGGCTACTAGCAATTCGCTCCCTGGAGAAACGCTTAACACACCTTTTTGCTTCAACTGGAATTTAAAGACTCCTATTAATCTCATTGATGTTGGTGGCTTTGGAATCCTTTTCTTCAACGTTTTATAAACGAACTCTATGAACTCGAGAATAACGATACAAAACCATCCAGGGAATGTGAAGGGTTCGGAGAAATGTTCACCCGTACAACAATGCGTCCACCGTATCTAGCAAACGTAAAGAAAAATGCCTGTTCTATGAAATGCAATTAATGTGAAATGGGTAGGAATTAAATATGTTTCTCTTCTCCTTTTTTTTCTCTCTTTCAGACGGCGCCTGGAGGCGCGATATTTTCCAGCCATCCGGATCGAAAGTGTCTGACAAGCAAAAGCCAGTGAATTAAGTGCAGTTTCCTTAACTTCCTCACGACGGTTTTGTTTTCATGTTTAGTGATTTTTTGTTGAAATTAGTAAAATAAAAAGAGGCAAAGTACGAAAGTATCTTTGCACATCATTATTCTTTTATTGCATGCGACAGAAGAAGTTAATACATACACATTTAAAACAGTGTTTCTACGCAAAAACTAACTTTGCCAGTGTCAAGTACAGCAAAAAAAAAACATGCGCAATTTAACACTATACAGTGGTAACAACTCTTGCTAAAAACGATATTCTCAAGATACACTCAATTCTTAACACTTCCAGTTACGCCACAGCAGTGATACTATCGAGAGGGGCAACAACCCCCAAGTGTATTGTGAACTTTAGCAGCTATAAGACTTTTTCTTTCAATCACAACAGAAAGCTTAGATCGCACTACTAGCACATCTGCTGTGTATGAGTCTGCTGGGATACGAAAAATGTTCGGTTCCAAATTGCGATCATGGATGGAAAATCATATTGTGCGACCGAGAAAAAAGGGAAACAAAAATAAATCCGGAAACAACGGGTAAGTAGAAACGGATACCCATTTTAAAGCGGAGATGCCTCCGGGCGAGGACCTATTGATGCATACAATCGTGTTACCCTGAAAAGGGTTGAAATCTGATCCTTTCAAACAGGAAGGATTCAATATACGAAACCCTTGCATGCATGCTGCTGCTGATCTAGGAAATATTGGTATAAAATAGAAATACATTTAAAGTGATGTGCTTTTTTTTAAGTTAAACGAGAGCTAGCCTGTGAAACTGAAAAAGATAAATAATCATTTTTTTCATGTTTAAGGGCTGTTCCTGTTCATTTCTAAAAAAAATCACGTTATAATGCCGTATTCCATTCAAAGTTATACGCAATTTAAAGTACTTGTTGGGGTCCAAAAGGGAAGAACGACAAAACATAAAAATGCCGATAGTTTTTCAACTTAAATTACCACGAGCTTGAAGTACCTGAACAAAGTACGGCAATTTTATTAGGGCCACTAATCGTCTACCACCGTTTCAAATTTAACAAAAGTTTTAGATTAGTTTAATCGTGTTGATGTGACGATTTCATACATTTTTGTTTCTTTGACGGCTAAATGCCTGCATTGGCAATCTCTTTTCGTGGCAACACCAGAAAGATATTTGCAAACCTGGAAAACGATTTCGATCCCCGTATAAAACTTAACTAAAAATTTTCTCTAAAATTAAAGCCCTTTAATCGAAAATTTCATACATCTCTTAGCACAATAGCACATTTTTTCATGCCACATCGTATTCTCTCTATGCACAATTATGTTTTGCTTCAAATCTAACGAAGTGTGTCGAGCATTTTCTGCATTGTAGGCCCACAACAGTGATTCAAAATACAAATAATGAAAACGAAAGCTTATCAGACCGAGCAATGGGTGCATGGATGTGAGTGTATCTTTTCCAGCATTCCTGCCACCGACCAGCATCATTTGCTAGCGATGCACGTACCTGAAACGTGCCACCAGGACTCGCTCAACTTTCACTTTTGGAACATTTTTACTTACTGCAATAGCGCAACGTTCGCTTTTTGCGGTTGCAATGCAGATTGGCATCGCGTCGGCAGGGCAATTTCGTTATGCAGCCTTGCCATGATCAAAGCATCTAACGACCATAATCAGCTTTTATGCTATTATGTTCTGATTGGTTCCAACGTTGTTCAAACTGTGTTGAAAAACATTTACTAGCAACGAAGGAACGGCGATAGAACTTCTATTGTGAATCGGTGGTCATTGGCCTTGAACCGTTTACGAAACGTAGAATCGTTTAAGCACAGCGAGTGTAGACAATTTTGTAATTTTCATATATTTTGTTTGCTAAATCTTATCTTCTGCACAATGGTTGCAAAAAAAAGAAACTAGAAAGTAAAAAAACTGAAAACTTTCACATGCTGCGAGTACATAACATAGTTTTTTTTTGTTCCATCTTATGTGCATATTATGCGCGCCTTCCATTAATGTACGCTGAGTTTTTATTTTAAAACATGTTATTTTGTTCGACTCATACCACGGACTACGTTGGTCCTTAAATCTATTGCTTCTCTGACATGGAAAGTTTATGAGTTCTACATTTTTGGATGAAAAAAAAAAACGCGAAACAATGAAACGAAAACCAACTTCACTAGACAGTTTTTCATTACTCAACATTGCCCAGTGAGAAAGCAAACATGTAGCTCAGGAAAGGGACGGTGAGGTGACGAGCTACAAAACAATAACAAACTATGAACGATGCAACAAAAAGATGAAGTGCTTTTTACTTTCAAACCAATCCCCTTATCAGACCTTGAAATGCCTCGATGAAACAAATGCGGGGTTTGTCGACGATGGTAAATGAAAACGTGGTAATGAAAAGCGAGAGAAACATACGAACATCCTTCGCATAAACCATAGCATAGTTGCGTTGACGGCGACGATGGTGGTGATGATGTTGGCAAAAAAAAAAAATGAACCGACAAACATACTATTTTTATCATCATAAAATGCATCCCCTTGCACTATTTTACTCCACGTATCGAATGTCCCATGTCTGCCCGTTACGTTCGAGCATAATGCAGTCGAACGAGCCCACATAAAACCCCAAATTCGCAAACACTCCACACTGCTCTTCAGGCTCCCGTATAAATTCGTGCACAGTGCGGTGCAGCAATGCTGGAACTTTTCCAAGCCCAGACATTGTTTGCTCTCCAAGCAGCCTGTTTCTTCTTGTTTACTTCTTTATCTTTCTGTTATTTGAGCTTTTTTTAGACAATCCTGCTCAGGCTATCCATCATCTTTGTGCCCATGTACAAACCAATTGCTCTTTTTCCGCAGGTTTTTTTTTAACTGAGCCCTACCGAGTGTGTAGACCTTTTGAAAGTCTGTCTGTAGTCTGCAAAGATCAACGTTAAGCTACCACATATGTATGGCCATCTTTGCGACGTACGGTTCGAGCAATCGACTGTTATGCACCATTCTCTGGTTTTGTTTGTGTGGTGAAAATAGGACCCGCCCGAAAGCGTAACACCAATGCTGTCCTTGTTTGTCACCAACCCTCCTATTTTCACCGGTCCAACGCCAGTCCCGACGTGTCACACTAACTCAATTTGGAAACAGCAATGAGTGTTGATGGAGGACACATCCGTCACCGTGCGAAGAACTAGCACCGGCCGCTGTATACTCCAAAACGAAAGAACATAAAATCCACTTTAAACTGACAGATGTCAACCCGCCCACGGTACGGTTTGATTTTACGCTTCAATTAAGTGACATCTTTCAACACTTCAGCGCAAACTGTCTGGTATCTCTCAAGACACAGGATGGAAAAAAAATTAGGATATCAGCAAAACTCCGGCAGGAAAGCTATTTACGAGCCAATAATAAATAAAATCGATTTTGCGATTAATTCGAAACCAGTGCCAGGCCTTTGGCACTCAGGCATGTTTTGTCTGGAACGCGGCAAGATGGAATGTGCTTTGAATGGATGATTTGAAATCGCAAAGTCCCTTTAGCTTCACTTTTCCTTTCTCCATTGCTCGAAATGACGCTAAATTCATTGCAGAATGCCCCGGATTCAGCGAAATCATTTCATGGGACAGTTCAGGCGTAGAGAGATTTGCGAAAAGATTTCATTGCTTCGATAATGCGGACACAGACCTATTGTGTATTGTCTAGACAGCATTGCTTTGGGATCTGGGATCATTCATCCTGCTGATTACTGCAACCAATTCATTTCAGTGGTTTGTGATTTGTCTGGTAATTTTAGTTTTTATTGTTACTATAAAGTATCCGTCAATATTATGAAAAAATCCAATATTATGAAACTGGCGATACAAATAATCTTTCTATTGAAGTCACGTTAACTCGAAAAATTATAAAAACTTTATATTAAGCTTTTTGAAATGATTTTACTATCTCATAATTTCATCGTTCTACATTTCGCAAACGCGAATGTTCAATAACTGTGTAAGTCTCTGCAAAGCGGAAACGATTCAAATGGTAACATCAAGAATATTTGTCAAAACCAGCATGCATATGCATATGCATATTTCGTGTTGCGAATATCATACATCGTGCGTGCACCGTGCGAGTCGCAATTACGATGCCATGTGTAAATGAAATCCGATTACAGTTTCTGTTCCGTCATGTCACATTTCAAATGTGCTGACATCTGCATTCTGCAGCATTCTGACTCGTGCGACGAATGTCATGTCCGCATTTGTTACAACCGCTTTTAATTCATCCGTCTGGTGCCATATTTATACGATGTTCCTCGGTGGATAGCGTTCTAGTGCATAAAAGTGGACAACTGGTGAAATACGCCAACCACGAATCTACTTATGCAGTCGTTGCCAATACAGAATTACGATACTGCATAGAACATGGATCGTTAAAAGTGCTCAAATAAACCCCTGAAACGATTCAAAGCTTATTGTGTATCTATTTTCTCTTAAAACCCTTTGCATGAACTCGAAATTTTCTCAATTTTAACCAGCTTGGTTGAATAACATGACATATATCAGATTATAAAACATAAGTTTCAAAATATTGAATGCTAGATATGAAGAGATTTTCTCGGTCACCATAAAACTTGAACTTGAAACTTGAAAACCCTTAATGTTCTTATAAATTCGTTCAATAAATGTTGAGTTTTTCAAACATTATGAGACCCATAAGATAGTTTACTTATATCTATAGCTACACACAAACTTAACAAGTTATCGGCTGTATTTTTTTAGTGAAAACATTAGCTTTATTTTACCCCAATCCCACAATCGTTATCGCTCGTCGTTAGAATTGATGAGCTGGTGTAAGACGGATCCATGAGTGGTTTTATAGTTTCACAAGGAAATAATTTCATAAAATGTTATCGTTCAACCGATACCACATCTTTCTTCCCCCATTGCAACAGCGTAACATCACCGCTTATCAAACTTCAACCGAAACTAGAACAGCAACAGTAGCCAATTGTCCATGAGTTTCCCAACCCGAACTTCAGTAGAAAAGTTGGAACGTAGATTATATCGTAATAAAGCTAGACTGCTGCCAATTCAGTCTGGTTTCCTGATAGTAAAAGAAATTTTTTGCTGTCTACGAAACAATTTAACGGCCAGCGGTGTGGAAAATAAAAACGTACTCATGTGGAAAAACAGCACTTTTAACAAAGTACGATATCTCCTACCCTTGATATTGCTCGAAGATAAAAGCTGGTTCACGGTAGCACGTACGCATTCAAGCGCATATAAGCAGTATACCATTTGTAGCATTTATTCCTACGTTCGTAGCAAACACAAGAATCTATTTTGCAATGTTGTTCGGAAATGGAAAAAAGATTCAAGTAATTCTCTACAACAAACGCAGTGTGCTTTTAGGCTTTTGGGATGGCTTTATGTTTTTGAAAACATTGTTATCATATTTCTGGGTTATACATAAATAATTTCTTTTATTCCCGTTTTGGTGCGCAAACATACACACACACAGCTCTTACAGCTTAGCAGCTATTGCTCTTCCTACGCGACTAAAAATGTTCTGCTCTGCACCATTTTGCTGACGGCATTTAAAGCTATGGAAACTAATTTAATAGCATGACTCAGTGCTTGTGTGGTCTGTTCACCCCAGAAAAGCGGCACTCTTTTCTAAGCTACCGCTTAACTTCATCAAACAAGCAAGCGAAAGTCCGTTATCAGGATGAAGGAATATCCACCGAATATCCACAAAACCACACGTACTTCGGCCGTGACACGTACGAGAACATGCTTACAAACGGACCGGAAAAGTGTCTGCAACTTTCGCCGCCGATAGTCCTTCTCGACAAGGCTCCGCATTTCGTCATGCACTTGGTTTACGATAAGTTTTTCACTTTCACAAGCAATTGAATTAGTGAATGCGGAATGTTCTCCGAACAATTCTGTATGTTAACCAGAGAGCTTAGCTCTGCTAAGCATTCGTTTTACTATCTCTTTTATACAATTTATATGTGTGGTTTTTCTTCTTCTGGTTCTCACTAACGGTCGTTTAATGGAACACAAAAATACAGAACATCGAAAAGAATGTTTCACTGCCTCTCTTGTGCTGAAGTTTGTTAGGGTTACGCGTTGAATAATTAATACCAATGCATTTATTCTTCTGAGCTGAAAAATTACAGCAATACAGCAAATTTATAATGCTACGGTTCAACGAATTCCCGTGAGCGATTCTGTAGAGCGATATTTTTAGCGCCTACAGGATCCTCATCATTAAATAAATGTTACCATTATATTCCCATCGGCGAACTGTACGATTAATGGATCTATTTCAACTCTTCCATTGCAGAAACTTCGGTGTCCTGACAACGCAAAATGGCTATAAGGGCAATTCCTACACGACAGACTCCAATATCGGTAGCCCTGCCCGGCGCAGTGAGGTCTCTCCGATTCAAAGTCACGTAAGTTGTATTTTCAATATTTAGCATAGTTGCAGTTACGTAAAATGATATTGGCTCAAATTTGTGTGTGCCAGTTCCATATTAAACACTGTATTATAACAGCCAAGAAACCCGATTTAGTTTGCGATTTGTTTTTTCCGCCATCCGTATTATATCTGTACTAAGACCGCACATTTGTATCAATTTAAAACCATGTGTACCGACAGACAACCAGTAGACGTGGTTGGCACTCGCCGAATCAGGACAGTGTCCCGATTTCACCGAAATCTGATCACTATCCCGTACATCACCGGATTCACAATGGACAAGCGCCCGATGGAGGCGCCCAGCATTGGACGAACCCGTACGGTACCGTAAATGGCCAGTCCGTGCCGGCATCATTTCGTCATCAGCAACCACACCACCAACAGGAATACAGTTCGCGTTTGTCATCGCCGAAAAGCATCTCTCGCAACGGTTCGTCTTACGCACTCGAACCGGGCACGGCAAACGTCTACTACTCGAAAAGTGTCGACTCGTTCGCAGCGGACGGTACGCTGCCGTACGCCATGCCGGAGTTTGACTTTCACGCCGGAAATTCCGGCCCATCGAGAGGCATCCTAACCGGGACGGGATCGGTTTCCACCGGCCACAACGGACACCTTATGTCGCATTCGGCAATCGCGACACGCGCCAACTACTCGACGGTCACCAGTTCAAGCAATGAACTGCTCGAAGAACTTCACTCGCTCGAAGGTGCCCGTGTCAAGCGGCTGCATCCAGCCGCTACCCGCATCAGCTCATCGTCATCATCGTCAGTCAACTCGAACCATTACAGCGCGAATAACAACAACAACCATTTGGCAGGTGGAATTTTATCGTCCCACTGCAGCAGCTCCGATCATCAACCAGCACAAACACCACCAAACACCACCACCGCTGAGAACAAGTACGGAAAACTTCTGCACCAACCAAATGCATCTGCTGTACAGTATGGCCCGTACTACGAGCAACAACAGCACCAACACCAGCAGCAACACCTGCAGCACAATGGTATCAACAACAATTTAGTTTATTCCACCAACAACCAACCAACAAATTCCATTAACGGTGAAAGTGCGGCTGGCAGGAGCAGCAAAAATGGGTCTCCTCTTCCGGTGCGGGGCTCGTCGGGCTGCCCTTCACCCGTTCCACGACCGGGCGCTTCGATCGGCAAAAGTAATCGCATTATCAATGGCAATGGCAATAACAATAACAATAACAATAGCATACACCTCGACGCGTCCGTTTCCGGAGCCGGACGAGCAGGCCCGCCCGGAAGCTCATTGACGACCAGCTTCACCAACAAGTTCCACAAACTAGCCGGTAACCGCACCACCGGCAGCTCGAACGCACTGGAGGGTGGTGCCAGTAGCACCGCTAGCAATAGTAAATTGAATCATGTAAATAACAACAATAGCACGGCCACGGCCACCAACGGTACCGGTGTCATCCCGTACCACCCACAGTACCAAATCAATAACGTCACCACACATCTACATCCACCGGCGCAACCACTTCCGCCGGGAAAGCAGCCACCGTCTTCGGCGTCGTCGTCATCGTCACCACCACCGCAACCTGCAGCAACCCAATCCGCCACCCTTGCACCCACTCCGGCCTCGACCGCACACCATCTGCATCATCCATCAACGCACGGCCACCATCACCATCATCCGCACGGACCGATGGGTCATACGCTTTCGTCGCCAGAAAGTGCTTACTCGACCGGGTACTCCACGGACGGCACGTCACCGGGTAAGTGTGTCACGAGACAACTTTTCCTGTTCCATTATGCGTGTGTGTGTGTGTGTGAGTTGTTTTTTTTTTTGTTCAGTTTTTCCTCTTTATCTTCCGTGTGGAGCGAAGGTGGAGATTCCTTTGTCATGCCACGCTTTATCGACACATGGCGTTTTATCGTTTAGTATGTCATAATTTCGGACGCAAAAAGCTGAACCACGCTATGCTTTATGAGCGCTCGGTGCGCGGTTATGACAAAAAAAAAAGATGAATTTATGCAGCGCTTGTCCACATTGCCAATTGGACTGAACGATGGCATAGACAGCTTAGCTGCCGATGGTAAAAATAAAAATGCTTCCGGCGCACTACGGGCCGAGGCTTCGGAAGGGATAAAAAATTATCTCCTTCTAATCAACGTTCTAATAAATACGTTTCAAACCACTTTATCTATCGTTTCCTCGCCGCGCCAGCAGAACGTTCCTGTTTCCGTATCAAACAATTTCGCTTCATCCGTCCACGGAAATCAACTGCTGCTATGAGATGCCGTCAGCGTATCGGCACCTTCTATGCGGGATTGTTCTGTGCTTCATTTTATGATTTGCCATTATTTTTTATGCCTCCTTCGGTTGCTTCAATCAACACGATATGATCGATACCGCCCGTCCGGTAAGCCACTAAGGAAGGCTACTTCATTTTGTTAATTTGTATAGGTCGTACCAAGAAATATGGTCAAGAGGAACTTGATTTACGACAGCCATTTACAGCTGGCTTCAACTATCGGCACATAAAATTTAATCAACATTCGCCAGTTACCAGGAGAAGATTAAATCAGCTACGACATGAGCTAGCTGACTTCCGATCCGATTTTCTGAGGCACGTAATGAAAAAGGGCTGTAAAATTTACTTTTCCTTACAATTATGTGCCTCGATGCTAACAGGGGACTATCCAATTAAATTGTACAACGAGCTACATTTAGGAGTACAATTATTTTCTATCTTTCAATTGGCTGAATATATTGCAGATAATGTATTCAAGCATTAAAAACTCCCGTAATGATCCGATGCAGTTCACCGTACAATCATAACCATTCTACTACAAAACAATAACAGAAAATAAAAGATTCCTAGCGACTAGCAATGTCCAATCTCACTACCAATGCAAGAGAGAATTCCCCAATGTTCCCTTGACGCTGAACAATCTTACATCACATTATACTTGATTTGCATATAATAATTTGCTCATAACTCCTAGGATTAGTATCCTTTAACCATAGGTTTTTTTTTTGTTTTACATCACAGATGCTTAGCTAGTTATTTTCAGACACACCAATCTGTTTCATCTTAAAACGTGCTGGCATAAAAACGCCCACTCCAGTGCCGCAGGCAATTCGCCATTTATGTTTCGGGAACAAATTCCTCAACTACTCCCCGTATTTGAGTGTTTCAAAGTTGTATGGGCCGTATAGGGCCCGGAGCAAACACGGCAATGTTTTAACATCATTCATCTTTTTTTCTTACCCAAAGATCTAGTGAGATCTGGCTCCCACTGTTTCTTACCTGATTTGCAAATCCACACCATTACTTTGGCCATGGTACTGATGCGAATTTCACTTCCTCTGTAAAAAAAAAAACGCTAACCTAAAAAATGGCGGTCAAAAACGGTGGTACTACTATTATGCTAATACGATGTACCCGACGGCCGTCTGTGGTGGTATCGGTGTGTACGTTCCAACACAGCGCGAACCGTTGGGTGAAGCTTGATTCCCATTACACTTACCGTCCTTTGTGCAGGAGCGGTACAAAACAAAATAGTATCTCGCATTTTAACCTGGGCCCTTTCAAAGCCTTCGCAAAATTAAACCTCGTTTCTTTCGGCCAATTTTGGGCTCCCTTTTTGCAACCCGATCCACCGCAAAGGATACACCGAGTGAATTCTCGAGGGCATTCTTGTTTCCTCCCCATAACAATCGAGGAAGATAATCTTCGTGCTCTCGGCTGGTAGCTGGTAGATCAACACCTCTGGGCTGCAGCGAGAAAACCCATTATCATCAACAGTTGAACTGGCTCATGAACTAGCGAATTTACTACTGAACTTCCCTCGGGGCGCTGCAAAACTACTCCAAGAAGCAACGAAACAATAATAACATTTTACTATCACACTCACAGAGGTCGTGGGTAAAACCTCGTAAAGCTTCGTTCTAGTTTTTTTTTTATGTAATGAACTAATGCGAGTTGGACGATGCCTGTAGCACTTCTGGCCAGCGAGCGATCAATCAAAACTCTACAAACACGCTGCGTCATGCGCGTCATACGCACGATTTCATCCCGATTTTCGGCGGGAGCTCGTGATTTGTATTTACCAACAGCCTGGCGACGACTCCAGCGCATAGATCCAATACATTCGCCTCCTTCGCATTACACGACTAATTGAATTCCCCAATCGAAAACGAGCGGTATAGTCAAGTCATGCAAGGTAAATAAAATTCGTCACGTTGGCGCATCAATCTCGCTGACATTCGACTCTACAATCAAACCAATCGAGTTTTGTCCCTCTCCACGCGAACCACCAGTTGTTCCGTCACTCTGGTACGGTCCCTGGCACGGAAATCAACATCGAATGTCCTTTCCACGAATGGTATATCCGGTTAAAGCGTTACTTAAAGCGTTGGTTCATTATTTGTCATGACTGTCAACGCAATTGTTTCCGGTTGAATGTTTCAGGGAATGTGGCACGGAGTGCGTTTTTATTCCTTCCATTCAGCCTACAGTCAGAAGCCTTTCATATAACCATCAGTACTTGATGTTAACACAGCACCATTTTGGTTAAATACAAGTTTTATTTAATCACCCTAGCCCACATCAACCGTGTAAAGTTCTTATTCTAATGAGCCATATTCAAGCGTAATGATCTTGATTCCCACCGAGAATGGAAAAGTCTTTAGGACAGGTAGAGAATGCGATACAACCGTAAAAGGACATATGTCTCTTGCACAAAAACCTTTGAATAGCAGTGTCTCTGAAAAGCCAATTGCTTATCAAAAATCGTTATCACACTAG
>JXXA01015339.1:0-21913 GCA_000956255.1 Anopheles punctulatus
TTGTTGAGCTTCACAAGGAAAAGCGTTCCCAATGTGATCGTGTGCAGCCGCGGCTTGTGTCGCATCGCAGTTTCTCCTGCCCGAACAAACAAACACACATGCAGACACGGCCACACGAAACGATAGCGGTAGCACACCACCAAAGCAGGCCCAGCAAAATGGGCGAGCTTTTTAGCGGCGGAAATTCGTTGGCGAGGCGGAAGATGATGATGATCGCTAGAAGAAGAAGAAGAAGAAGAAGAAGCGAAGAAAAGGGCAGGGAAAATCGATCGCGCCAGCCGAGCCCCGCACACGACTCACCCCAAACGGCGATCGGCTTCTCAGTGTTTGTGGTAGTGGTGCCCGTTTGGCATAACGCCGCCGTGTGACAGTTGCGACCATTTAAATGTCTAATTGCATTTGATTGCTACTGCTCGCTCGCTTGATTGTTGTCGGTGGTGGCTGCCGTCATCTACCGCCGCTTGGATCATCCCACGATCACGATCCTGCAGAGAATGTCGGGTGTGAGTAATCGGACGATGGTGCTTGATAGGTGGCAGCCGTTTCACGCCAAAGGCGCGGATCGGAATGTGCGAATGTGGCTGTAATTTATGGACCGTTTATTTCATTTGCTTCGATTGCGCAAAGGTGCAGGGTGACAGGTGTGCGGTACGGGCTTCGGTTTCCAACACACATGATATTTCATTTTTTACTAAACACACACACGCACACATACAGGCGCACGCCCTCACAAACGCAAACATCCACCCACACACACACACACACAGAGACCGTCCCGGATGAAGGTTTTCACATGAAACGGATGCACGAAATTTCACGACCGCTCGGGGGCGTATAATATTAAACCTTTTCTTCTCTACAAAACAAGCACACAAACACAACCTAAAATGTTCGAATGGAAAAAGGCACTGCAGCCGCCCGTGACAGCCCACACGAACCCCGCACACTACACTTACGTCTGGTCACACCGTCTCATGCATCGTCGTTGTGCGTCGTCCGAAAGTTGTACCGAGCCGTGTGTGCGTACCGTGTGTACTGTGCTGCTGCTGCGGTAGCCATGTTGGCACGACCAATCGGAGATTCGACCAGCCCCGAGGGCCCTCTTGTTTGTTGCTTGCGTAAGCGTGAAAACACTAGCACCGCGGGAAAGAGAGGGCAGATCGGTACGGCACGAAGCTGGCAGGTTTGCCTGGTGTGGCTCAAACTGACAGTTGGGTACCGTCGCGGCGTATTGTGGACAGTGTTTTATCCATTCCAAAACATTTCTTACGATTTTTCCAAATTGTATTGGTCGCTCTTAAGAAACAAAGGATTAAAAAGTTTCAAAATTTAATGACAAAAAGCAATTTGTTCGTGATTTTAACGCAGTTTTCGAGAGAAAGCGTGAGGAAAAAAGAAACAAATATCTCGTTCTGGTGGCCAACTGTCACGGTATCGCAAACCAATATGGCGCAATTTGTGAGGCGACAAGATTGTTCGTTTTTTAACAGATACCGGTTGAAATGACAGTTGACTCGTCGTTTATTTACTTCTGCACTCGGAGTCAACCGTATTCAAATGATAATTAAAAACATGAATAGTTTTGTTAAACCATATCTGACGAAATACGGTAAGATTTGCATGATTTTTCGATTTGAAGATGGAATTGTAATCTTAAAAATGGGGAAGTTAATGGTGATGTCAGTGTGTTATTCAGCGATAAGAGCTGTCAGCGCTGGATGCGGCCAAAAGTGAAAGTAAAAGAAGGAAAAAAGCTACACATTTTATGGTTATAAAATAAGGCTCGCTCCGTCGAAAGCGTCGGAAGCTTTTTGAAAGCCAGTTTTAGCTCACATTAGCTAGCGTGAAGCTATTCGGGAAAGGGTGGTGAAATGTGTTGCCATGAGAAGAGAACGATACGCAAATACAAGAAGCGGTCCATATCGATTGCAGAAATCGATGGAGCGATCTAGTTTTTCTCGTTATCATTCAAGGTCAGTCCGTTTCACGAAGAACACCAGCATGGAGGTTGGTCGTCATAACATCCTCCGACGTGACACTTACAAACATGACAACCTAAAAAAAACCTAGCGTGACCGAGATTATAGTAAGGTACTTGTTGCCCCAGGACACTCTTGGCAGATGTGTTTGCAAGTAAACGTTCGAGGTTAAGTATGCGAATGCAATATGTCGGACGGTGCTAATACATGCGCCATTATCCAACCCGAGCGAGGCGTGGAAAGCCGATCGGAGCGTTGGTGAAGCGAGGCGCCTGCTGCACTGATGTACTATTGGATTATTTTATAGACATGTCTAGTTCACTTTACAGGCAAACATATCGGCATGGGCGAGGGAGATCGCCAATCACGGATTACTATTCGAAACCAACGGCTGTCAGCGCCGGACCACTAAAACGGCTGCGGTAATTGAGTTTATCAAGAGAAAAGTAAATAAAATACAAAAATTAAAAAAAAAAAACACACACAAATGCACTGAACGCGTCTGTCATTCATCCGAACCACGCGGTCGGTGGTGCCGGCGATGGCCGCCACGGAACCCTCGGAGCCGCTCGAGTCGACGGTTTTGGGTCTCCGTCCAGGCTAGTGTTACATCATCAATATTGACATAATTTTGCTAATTTAATTAAACACCCCTTGAGGAAGCCCTGAGGACGCCGCGTCGACCGACCGCAGCCACATTTTCGACCGACATCTTGACCGGTGCGCAAGCTGCTGCTAGTCCGGTGGACTGTTTGCGTGCTGGGAAGCAAGTGACCAACCCCGGAACACCGTGCCTTTGGTGGAGGTGGTGGTTGCACTCCGCACGGATCGGTTCGAGTTCGCAACTGGACGCACTCAATCGTAGCCGGGCCCCTGCCGTGTGTGCCGATTTAATTGAATTAGAAACGCCAAGAACGCTCGTAGCCGGTGCGTCGTAAACGGTGGTGGATCAGGCACACGGGCTGGAACCATCCGATCCGGTGAGCTCCCCGGAGAGCTGCGGCAGCATCGTAGAGTGTTGTTCTTCTTGCCGAGGTTACGCCATCGAGTCCGGGGCCCATCGGCACCATTTTCGTGTGGCTGCCGTCGTCAGTCGGAGCAGGAGCCTAACGTCCGCAGGAGCTACTAGTGTCTGACCCGAGTGATGTGAGAGGCTAGTGTTCTAGGCTAGGTACAGAAAGACACACTATTTCGAAGCGCCAAGTGGTTCCAGCAGGTATCCCAACGTCGCCGGTACGTAGCGTGTGCGTGCGTGTGCGTGCGTGTGCGTGCATGTGTGGACGTGTGCGTGTGTGGCGTGGCTGGCCGGTAGCGGTGTGCACCGTACATCTCAACCAACAATCACCAACGGGATGAAGAAGGCGACCGAGTCGCGCGAGAATCTGGTCAACTCGACCGTCTCGCTCGAGGACGGCACGACCGAGCCGGTGGACGATCATCCATCAACGTTCCGGTCGCTGAAGAGCGCCACGTCCGAGTTCGATCTCGACATCCAGGATATCGTGCTGACGAAAACGGAGAAACGCTTCCTGCTCAGTGCCGAGCGGGGTGATTGCGCAACCGTCCGCAGGTAAATGTTGCTGTTAATGCTCCGGGACGTTCCAAGTACCATCAACGGCTTACAATCAAACATCCGGGTCGCGTTAGCCTTCAATCGATCAATAGCCCTGTCCCGGTGGAGCCCCATTTTTCTCTCTAACAGCGGAAGTTATGGGACACCAATCGCATCTAGGGAACGTCCCACGGTGCACGGCTAATTATATTTAGAGCTTCATGTCAGCTTTTTAAAGAAACTAACCTGTCCTCCAGCGGGAGTCTGACGCGCCGTCACCGAAAACTAACATGAGCCCATACAAGTTGAATTCCCGTCCCCGATTGGACGGAAAGGGCGTCGTGTGCGTGTTTGTGTGTGTGTGTTTTCGTTTTACATTTCCTGTTGCTTACATAAGTCTCGATTTGCTCGCTTCTGAAGATAGCTCCCTCGTGGCACTTCCGACTGTAAGTCCAATAAACACGTGCGCAAGGTTAAGGTGAAGTAAGTATGCAAAGGTGAAAGTGAGTGTTTGCTTTGCCGACTTAAACGGAGCAAAATTAAGCATCCAAACATTGAGCAATTAAAATACTATATTCCTCACAGTTAGACTATATTAAAAAAAGGCATCCCCAAGAGTTAGGAGTCCAGCAGGTGGGAAGTTGTTTCTAGCAAAATGTTTAAAATCGCTCAAGGTCCGCAAACGTTCGCAAGCTGGACGGTACGAACTGACCGCTTCTCTTCCCACCAACGGCTTTTAGGATCATCCAAGAGAACAAGGAGCATCCGGAGGAGTTTGACATCAACTGCGTCGACCCGCTCAACCGATCCGCCCTGATAGCGGCCATCGAAAACGAGAACATCGAGCTGATCAACCTGCTGCTGCGGGAGGGTATTAAAGTCAAGGTGGGTCGATACCGGGTCGAGGGCTAATCCCACGCACACCGCATCGGGTCCCGTTTGCGGCATTAAGTGCTCGAAGGGATGCTCGCTCGCTAGTTCGTTGTGGCAGGGAGATTACGCGCACGTACCACGCTGCATCGCTCTAATCGCTGTAATCTCTCGGTTCGGCGTCGTTGTTTTGTGTGCTTGTTTTTTTTTTTTTTGTTCCAACCCCGGTTCCGGCTCAGGATGCACTGCTGCACGCCATCAAGGAAGAGTACGTCGAGGCGGTGGAGACGCTGCTGCTGTGGGAAGAGGAGAACCATGTGCCGGGCGAACCCTACGTAAGGATTGAGAGACCGTGGCTAAACCGGCAGGCACGCCCGGCCGACGATTACTCACACACGCTTTTGTCTTTCTCACGCTGCCGACGCTGCCCGGGCAGAGCTGGGAGGCGGTCGATCGGTCCTCCTCCTCCTTCACCGCCGACATCACGCCGCTCATACTGGCGGCCCACAAAAACAACTACGAGATACTCAAAATTCTGCTCGACCGCGGCGCGACGCTGCCGATGCCGCACGACGTACGGTAGGTAGCACGTATAAATTATGCCCACGCACGCACACCTGCTCACCCGTGCCGGCGCCATACTTCGCAGGTGCGGTTGCGACGAGTGCGTCACCTCGAGCGAGCAGGACTCCCTGCGCCACTCGCAGTCGCGGATCAACGCGTACAAGGCGCTCTCCTCCAGCTCGCTCATCGCGCTCAGCTCAAAGGATCCCATCTCGACCGCGTTCCACCTGTCGTGGGAGCTGCGACGGCTCAGCCGCATGGAGACGGAGTTTCGAGCGGAGTACACGGTGAGAACGGCTTGTGCCTCATTTGCTGCCGGAGAACGTTCAATTCAGCATGGATTTTCGTTGATTAAAAAAATAACTGACCTTAGGACGAGCTACCGACGGCTTTGTGCCTCCAATGCTCTGCTCGCTCTGACGTCTAAGGGAGTACGATCTTCCTGAATCCGCCATATTGCCGCTAAGGTTCCATAGGGGTATGGTATTCCGAAGATTTTCGACGAAGATTCCCAAGACGTTTCAATCAGGTTTGAATCTGATCACAAATCATACATTTTTGACAAGCTCTCGAGCATTTTGAACGCGTCGAAAATCTTCAGCATACTCTCTAAGCAGATCTATGTAATGTCCGAATTTGGACCTAACAAAAACCTTCTACTAGGAATGCATAAAACAAAAAAAAAAACTAAACTCACTCAAACACTGTTCCGCGGTTGCAGCAAATGCGGTTGGCCGTGCAGGAGTTCGCGACAGCCCTGCTCGACCATGCCCGCACCTCGAACGAGCTCGAGATCATGCTCAACTACAGCCCCGGTGCGGTGGACAACTGGGAGCCGGGCGAACGGCAAACCCTCGAGCGGCTGAAGCTCGCCCTCAACCACAAGCAAAAGATGGTACGGTAAGACTGGGGAGGGGCGGGCCAAAACCAAACCAAAACGAACAAGCAAAACATCCACTAATCTCCGTCCGATTTTCCGCACCCAGTTCGTCGCACATCCGAACGTCCAGCAGCTGCTGGCGGCCATCTGGTACGAGGGTCTGCCCGGCTTCCGGCGCAAATCGATCGTCGGCCAGATCATGCAGGTGGCGAAGCTCGGCACGATGTTCCCGGTGTACAGCATGATCTACATGATCGCACCCAACTCGGTCATGGGCCTGTTCATGAAGAAACCGTTCGTGAAGTTTATCGTCCACTCGGCCAGCTACGCGTTCTTTCTCAGTACGTTTGTTTCATTTTGTTGTTGTTGTTGTTTTGTAGTCGGCCAAAGCGCTGATACATCCGATGTTCTTGTCCTGGTTCCCTCCCACGCAGTGCTGCTCGGTGGAGCATCGCAGCGCGTCGAGTACTTGGCGATCGAGTGGTTTGGGCCGGACTGGGCGCAGGAGATATTGGCCGAATGGAAGCGCAAGGAGCGTGGCTCGCTGCCGGGCATGTTCGAGTGTCTCGTTATACTCTACATTATAAGTAAGCGTAGGGTGTCACCCCGGTTGCCGGCTCCCTTTTGCCAACGCGCTCTCATCTCGTCCCGCAGGTCTGATTTGGCACGAGATGAAGTCCTTGTGGAATGACGGGCTGATGGAGTACGTGTCGGATCTTTGGAACATCGTCGACTTCATCTCGAACACGTTCTACATCGTGTGGATGAGCCTACGCTTCACCTCCTGGTACACGGTTTGGGTAGGTTAATGGCGGCGGCCGCGCGGTATTTCCCAACTCACCCACATTGCCGGTCGCTTTCTCGCAGCGCGACGCCAAAGCCGGGCTCAACCCGTGGTACCCGCGCGAACAGTGGGACCCGTTCGATCCGATGCTCCTCTCCGAGGGTGCGTTCGCGGCCGGCATGATCTTCTCCTTCCTCAAGCTGGTGCACATCTTCTCGATCAACCCGCACCTCGGACCGCTGCAGGTGTCGCTCGGCCGCATGATCATCGACATCATCAAGTTCTTCTTCATCTACACGCTGGTGCTGTTCGCGTTCGGCTGCGGCCTGAACCAGCTGCTCTGGTACTACGCGGTGCTGGAGAAGAACAAGTGCTACCATCTGCCGAGCGGGCTGCCCGACTTCGACAACAACGAGAAGGCGTGCGCCATCTGGCGCCGGTTCGCCAACCTGTTCGAAACGTCCCAGTCGCTGTTCTGGGCCTCGTTCGGGCTGGTCGACCTGATGGCGTTCGAGCTGAGCGGCATCAAGAGCTTCACGCGCTTCTGGGCGCTGCTCATGTTCGGCTCGTACAGCGTGATCAACATCATCGTGCTGCTCAACATGCTGATTGCCATGATGAGCAACTCGTACCAGATTATTTCGGTATGTTTTCATCTCGCTGTCTCTCGGGGCGCGTGGGCTGGGTTGCTGGGGCCGTCCTGCCAACGGGTGTTGTTTTGTTGCAGGAACGCTCCGACACGGAGTGGAAGTTCGCCCGGTCGCGCCTGTGGATGAGCTACTTCGAGGACGGGGACACGCTGCCGCCACCGTTCAATCTGTTTCCGTCGATCAAAAACTTCACCAACCTATGCAAATGCTCCAACGACAAGCGCTCGACGACGAGCATTATCGTAAGTGTTGCCCTAACTTCGTTTGCGTACGCCCGGCGGCAAGTCAAAGGGAAGTCAGTACGGTACGAGCAACTTTTCGTATTGTTTTTCGACCGGTCCGCGGACCGGTGGGCGAATATTTCCCCATCCCCATCCGCCATAGCCGCCGGCGGGCAGGATTCCGTTTTTCTCCGTTTCGCCTGCTCCTTCATATCCTTTTCTTTTTCTTTTTTTTTCTTTTTGGTTGCCCGCCGGCGGTTATCTTCCAATCCACCGTCACCGTGTGCTGACGTTTTGGGTTTTTTTCCCCTCCCTCCCCCCCCATTCCCGTTTGCGCACAGAAACGAAACCGGGAGAAAGCCCAGCGGCGACACGAGAACGTGATGAAGCTGCTGGTGCGGCGGTACGTGACGGCGGAGCAGCGCAAGCGGGACGACTTCGGCATCACCGAGGACGACGTGATGGAGATCCGGCAGGACATCAGCACGCTCCGGTACGAGCTGATCGACATCCTGCACCAGAACGGCATGCGGACGCCGAACCTGAAGCCGAACGAGAATGCGAGTTAGTAGCCACCATGCACGAAAAACACACCCCATGCTCGATGGGCTAATTACCCGCTCCGGCACGTTTCAGTTGCGGGCAAGAAGGGCCGCGTGATGGAGCGCCGCATACTGAAGGACTTCCAGATCGGCTTCGTGGAGGGCATCCTGCAGGATACGTTCAACAGTGCGACCGAAAAACCGGCGGACGTCTTCAGCACCATCGCCAAGGCGATCGGCAACAAGTCGAGCACCAAGAAGAAGTAAGTCCATCGTGCAGGCGCCTTATTTACAAGCGAGAAGCCAGAAACGATCAATGTTTACTACTGGGGTGCACTAAAGCAGGGGAGCAAGAGTGTGACGTTTCCGGCAAGCGAGCAACGAAAGTGCTCGAATGCAGGGGTCGTCGGTCCGATGACGCGGGTTTTGCGACACTTTTGACAGCTCGCTGCTGGAAGCAGGTGCGCAGTGGCAGTAAACAATGATTGTGCTTTTCGCTAGTTCGTACATCAACTTTCCCAACCATTATGGGCGCTCCGTTTGGGTTGGTTCCCGCGTCGTGAGAACTAACGCTTGTCGCGATTCGCCAACCATTCCTTTTGCCAACCATCGACAGAAAACCGGAGGACTGGAACGCGCTGGTACGGCGCAGTACGGTCGCGCGCGATCCGATCGGCAACTCGACCGAGGCGATCATGCGCCGCAGCCGGCAGAGCCTGCGCAAGCAGATCCTCGACAACTCGGAGAAGGGCCTGGAGATGGACACGGACCACCTGGTCGCGTACAATCCGAAGCTGTCGGAGGTGACGCCGGTGACGCGCGTCGCGTACGTCAAGTTCATGACGACCAAGCTGAAGAAGGACGTGGCGGACGTGGCGGCGGGCGGCAGCGAGACCACCTCGTTCGAGAACGAGCGCCGCCAGTCGTGGAAGCGCAGCTCGCTGAAGAATCTCGTCGACATGAAGGACAGGATCAGCGTGAGTATGCGGGCGGGCGGGCCGCTCGGCGTGGCGGAGAGGGCACTACTAGCGCTGATTTGTTTGCACTTTCCGCACCGACAGAATCTCGACACGGGTGACGGGGAGCAGCGGGAGCAGCGGGAGCAGCAGGAGCAGCAGGAGCAGCAGGAGCAGCAGGGAGAGCACGCCCACGAACCACTGCAGGAGGATGGGCAAGAGGCCGGTGAGGTGGTGGAGGCCACCACCACGGTGACGGTGACGGAAGAGCCGAAACAGGCGGAAACGTTCGCGACCGGCCCGGTCGAAGCACGCCCGAAGGTGCGCGTCCGGTCGCCGATCATCGAGGACCCGAACGAGGACCGCGGGGACACGCCGTCCTGCGCCAGCCCCATCCCGGAGCGTCCGGTATCGCCCATACCGCCCCACAGTCCACCGCTCGAGCGCCGGCCACCGTTGGACGTGGGAGGGCCGCCACCGCCCATCACGCTCGAGCAGGCCCAGACCCTCTCGCCCGCCAGCTCCACCAAATCGAAGCGGTCCGCGTCGCCGGTCGCCACCAGGCCACCGGAGCGGCTCACGCTCAGCCCGACCCCGGAACCGGACCCGGCACCCTCACCGACCCCGTCCAACCGTGGCAAATCCAAAAGCACCGGCCGCAACCTCGCCGGCTGGATCTAGGCACCGGCGCCATCACACACCCAGCAGCTGTTGACAGCCGCTGTCATGGCGCACCTTTTGACGGTTTGCCGCATCCTTCCGCTGACGCGCGAAACTCGCGGCACTGTGTGTTCGTTCTGTGTGTACCAGTGTGTGTGTGTGTGCGTGTGCGTGTGCGTGTGTATGTGTGTGTATGTGTGTGTGTGTGTGCGTGTGGTTGTCTACCTAGTCTACGTTGTTGCCGCGTTCCCGACAGGCACGACGCTTCACTCTGTCACTGGCGGCATCAATCGCGAAAGCCGCTTAGCTCGTTAATTAGTGGTAATATGTTTGTTTTGTACTTGGCAATGGAATGATATAAACTGCCCCCCCCCCCCCCCCACTCCCTCACAAAATCACAGCGCACCAGGTCGGGCACCGGCTATCAATATCGAAAATCTGTTTCTCTCCCCTCCTTGTCGTTTCTTGGCTATCGATTTTGGCATCCCGCGCAGTTGCCAAAACTGCCCGCCAAACAAACAAAGCAGCAAAGAAAGCTTACACCGAATATTATCATTTGCGAATTTATGGCCACCTTTCCCTTCGCTTTCTCCCTCCCACCGTGCCGCGCTCGTTTTTGCCATAATTGTGCGCTATTAGTAGTTTGAGTGGCACCCATTTTTGTTTGTTATTTTTCCCCGCCCCCCCTCCCTTTCGGGCCGGTGACGTGCTGGATTGCCGGTTCGCTCCGGTGCGTCCGGCCCCAAAGCAGAAGGCACCTTTTTAGTGTTAGCGATAGGCCACACGCGTTGGTTAGCCCTTAATTGTGCTGCGGTGAGTTAATGTTGGGCAAAGTTTTTGGCCGGGCAATGCGCGGGTGTCCTCACTGTCCGGTGGGATGTCCTGACGAGCGTTTCAATCGATGGATCTAGCGCGAACGATAAATGAGCAGAACAAAAAAAATATATATAAATATATAACAAAACGATGCTTGACGGTGGCGTGTTTAATCCAGCGAAAGAAAGCTCCCGGGGCGACTTGCGTACATTTTAAAGGACCGCGAGTGCGAGCGAAGTCCGTGTTGGGGATGTATCCGCCGCGTTCCGGGCGGGTCCCGGCCGCTTGTGCACAAACCGCGCCTGTTCACACATGTCCTGCCTGCTTCGATTTTTCATCCAACGCCGGGGAATCGGAAAGCAGATGGCGTCCGGGCCGGACCGGTTGGTGGATGGTTTTAAAAATACAGCACGCAGCGGGCGTACTTCCTGGCCCTAAAATAGCTCTCGGGACTGATCCCGGCCGGGCGTACGAGCGCCCTCTGCCGTGAAAGGCGGCGGAACGAAAATTAATCGTGGCGCATTTGTTTCAATTCCCGCGCGTCCGCCGCCGCCGGGGCTTCGATTTGCGGTTAGGGGGGTTTTTTCTTTTCCTTTCCTTTTTAAATCAATATCGGCGTCCCCTGAACCCCCCCCCCCGGGGTGTAGAACTAATGAAACAATCATTAACCGGGCGGCCGGGGAATGCCTGCCGTGCAGCTGATTTTTCGCGACGTGCGGGCTGAGCTAATCAAGTCATCGAGCCGTCATCGCTGGACGTCACCTGTTGGCTCGTTGCTGTTACCGATTCACCTGGGTGCGAATTCACCAGGATGGGCAGAGCGGTTGGATGGGGTTGGATGCTAATGCGCCACCGGGTGGGCAACCGCCCAGCAGAAGGACATCCCGCCCGGCGCCCGGCCCACCCCGCACTGGCACGCTGACATGCGCCGAAAGGTCGTCGGGAGCTCGCAAACGGGCCGGGTACTGCACTCGATCCTGGCACGGGCCCTATAAAAGACGCCCGCCTTGCAGTCGACTCGACACAACGCCACCCGCAGCCGTCAGTGACTGACCGAATCGACCGAGAGCGCACTCGCCGGCCATTGCCCACCATTCAACCACGATCGCACATCAACCGTAGTGAGTTTCGTTTCCGCGTCCGACGCAAGTGCTAGGGAAGATCTTATCGCGATGCTGGCCGCTGGTTCGCAGGTGAAGCTGCCGGTGTATGTGACGGTCGCGCTCGTCCTGCTGGTCGCCACGATACATCGCGGCCAGGCCGAAGGTAAGTTACGACCTGTTTGCCCAACGTGCCGGGAAGCTGGGGAAGATGGGAGCTGATAAAAAGAAAACACACCGCCCCGTGGCGGATCGTCGGATGCATTTTAACAACGTTTCGCACGATTTTACTATAAATTTCAAATTAACCTTCGCCCGGGAAGCGAAAGAGAGAGAGAGAGGGAGACCGAAGTGAAGTGAATTTTTTCGGTCCTTTGCGTCGGCTACGTTGGCAAGGTAGAGTTGAAAACTTCTATTACCGATCGCATCAAGTCCAGCTTCCCGAGATGGAAAGAAAATCCAGTGCCTGAGTGTGATAATAGACATTTTTTTTAAATTATTTTGGCCCTTCGAACCGGATTTTTTTAAAATCCAAAACTCAATAATTTACAAAGTGCCAGTGCATCGGTATAAAATTGTGAAAAATTTAAACGTATCTCAAAGTGTAGGTAGGGACGTCGGAATTGATTTAAGTATCGTTTTTGGTTTCAACAAAACAAACTTAAAATTGCTGAAGTCCAGCGTAAAGATATTGGTCAACATATTGGTCTTTTGAATCGGATTTTGTTTGACCAAAAATTGCAAAATAAGAAAAATGCCAGTGCGGGGCTGTAAAATTGTGGAAACATTTAAACAGATTTAAGCGTAAGTGTTGCTAGGGTGAAAAAGTACCATTTTAGCTGTAGAAAATTGGTATGAAAAAATGAAAATGTTTCGAAAAATGTTGTCCAATATGTTGATCCTTCGAACCGGATTTTTGTATTGCGAAAAATGAAAAATCACAAAAATACCAGTGCGAATGTAGAAAATTGTGTAATGTTTAAATTTATTTGGATTTGCAGTCGGAAATGAATTTGAGGTGCCGAATTTAGCTGAGGAAAACCGGTATAAATTGTTCAAAAGTTATTAAATGGCCTGTGAAAAATCAAATATTTCACCAGTTCTTTAAACTTTGGTCCGGCAGATGCACCAGATTACAGGACGATTATTCCTGTTTTATTTTTAAATAATTTTTCTGAAGATACTTCTGGCAGGATCAATTATTGTGATTTAGTTTTAAAGCGGCCATAAATAATTAAGAGTCTTCAAGAGGAAAGTCAAAAGATAGGAATGTATTGAACATATTGTGAAGGTCATATGCAGCATAAGAAGTGTTAATTATGCGCCCTTACTGCTGTTACACTCATCATCCAGATGGAACAATCTCGTTACATATGGTACGTTCTGCTTTTACCCTCCGGAGTGCATTTCTTAGAGTGCCTTTTCCTCGAGCGCCGAGCGTGAAAGTAATCTGCACGTCGGTAATTGAAAATTCCACTGCCCCGAATGGCCCGAAATGGTGCAAACAACCAGCTTGTTTGGCGAGGGCTGGTGGTTGGATTCATCATTAGCACAAACATCCCTGTCACATGAACAGGAGCTCGAGGGCGAGCTTTTGCATATCGCGAACGATGGGCAGGACGGGCACGTACGGGCGTACTAATCCCAGGGAAAACCATCGCGATCGCGATTCGACCACGCACCGGCTGGATGCAACACAAAGGCAACAGTGGCGGAGCGAAGTGGGAACTTAAAAGAACAACCAATGCCACCACGCCAGCCAACAAACGCGTCCAAAGCATGGCCGCGAGGCACGCTGGCTGGCAGGAATCATGTTCGCCCGCTGACCGGGAGGGTTTTGCGTGGGCGGCCGAACGATGGTGTGAAACCGTCCTCGCCTGCAGGATAACATTCAGCGTGCGACAAAAGTGACACCGCAAACGTCGTTATCAATTATCGCTTTACCATAAGCGCACAACGAGAAGCATCGCTGCCAGCGGCGGTTGCGGGCTGCTGACGGTTGTTATGCCTGGTGGGAAGAGGAAACAGCGATAGCGAGAGTGGGAGATGATTCCTTAAAAAAAAGAAGAAGTAAAAAAACAATAGCACCATCTCGTCGCATCAGCTCCTATCAAAGATAAATGGACGCTTTGTAAGCAAAACAAATGTTCGTTCGCAATTTAAACTGCTTTTTTCCTATCAATTTCACAGCAAACGAGTAACGAGAAAGAAAAAAAATCCAAATAACAACCTTCAAAAACGCGAATGTTTGGTAAATCAGTTCAAAAAGTAAGCCGATGTGTATACTTTATAGGCGCAATTTTATAAATTTACGCTCATTGCATACATTTAGGCGGATTTTCAGGGCAGCGCGCCTCACAATATGCAACATGCATTTTTTTCTTAGCGGATTGCATACTTTTCGGGTAGCTGGATAACGGGTCGCCTTAAAATATGCAACCCAGAAGGCGCTTTTTTCGCGAATTTGATTTCTTTTGGAATCTTATTTTTTGAAAATTTTCAGTATGTTTTTATTTATTTCTTTAGGGAAGCTACGATGTACAATATGTTTCTTAGAGAAGTTTTCTTGTCTCTAGTTGCCTGTAGGTTATAAAATTTATTTTACACCCCCATTGCCTTTCTTCCAGCAGAGTTCGAGTCTGGTGCGCGGGTTAACAAACGCGGCCCAACCGTCGGTCTGTTTGCGTTTCCGCGCGTTGGCCGCAGCGATCCGGAGCTGGCCATGGGCGACTGGGACCCGGCGGCCCTCCTGCCGCTAGAGGGCGCCGTCGACGATTACGGTATTGTGTAGCAGGAAACGGACCGCATGGGACGGGTTTTTTAATGCTCTTGTATGACCCATTTCCAGAGGACTACCCGATCAAGGAGATGAAGCGGCAGGGTTTGGTGCCGTTTCCGCGCGTCGGCCGCTCGGGCAAGTCGGAGTTGGCGGCGGCGGCCGCACGCTACTGGCAGGCGGCCGGCTCGCACGCTCCAGCAGCAGCAGCAGCAACAGCAGCATCAGCAGCAGAGCATCGTGAAGCGTGCCGGCGGCTCCGGCGCTAACAGTGGCATGTGGTTCGGGCCACGACTGGGCAAACGGAGCCGCTTCGGGGCGGCCGGCGGCAGTGCTGAGCAGCTGGCGAAGGGTGACCAGCTGTAAAAGGGCCCGCTTTCGGACAACCAGATACCGGATGCTTACGATCCCGTCGTTTTCGTTACACCCAACGCGCCGTTTGTCAGCTCCGTTACTGACCTTCCGTAGTAATTATGCGACTGGAGCACACGTTCCTGCGCCATTAGCGGCTGGCACGGTGGAGAAAGAATGCGCTACCGGGACGTGGATGGGCTAGGAAGTTTGCGCCTCGCAAACGTCCAAGGCTGGCGGGCAGCTGAAGGAACCACCAACCATCACCGGTTGGCGTTCGGTTTCCTCAGTTGTCTGACGTTTGTTGTATTTTATTTTCTAATGTATTGAAGCGCCACTTCCAGTCCGCCCGTCCGGTCTATTCGTCCCCTGTTGCCGCTGCTCTCCGATGAATAGTTTCATTTTCCCCCACATACCCTCGCTCACGCTCCTTGCTCTATGTAATTGTGAGAACGCTACCAGTTTAGGTAGCGCGGGAGATATTATCGAACTAACTATATTCAACAGATAGTAAACAACAAAAAAAAAACAAAACTACCGACGGTCGATGATTTCGAGCAGACGCGAGAAAATCATCAACAACACAAAAAAAACGCCGCAGGAGAAACGTGTTGTTCAATTATGAGCCAAATTGTTGTACATAAAACGATAAAAAGATTAAATAAAACAAACACAGACACACATCACACGAATGCAATTCTAGATACAAAAAGGCACTAGACAAAAAAAGCGTGTGATTTTCGCCTCCTGCTGTTCATCCGAAATCGAAATTTCAAAGTTTACTCGGCTGTTTCGGGCCATTTTTGCGCACAGATGGCGCTGGTGTCAGTCGAGGGGTGCAATTTTTCGCCCATAGCTCGGCCCTCGCACGCAATTCTTTGCAGTTTGGTATGCAAAATGAATCCGTGCAAGGATGATGAACTGTGCGATGTTTTCTTATAAAACGTCCACAAACTGATTTCTTGCAGTAATGAACACGAAAAGATTATCAAGCTTCTAAATACAAAAAATGTTTATTGAGTTGTCTAGTAGAATTAAGCTTCGGTGTGAAACAACCTGAAAGCCGATAAAAATGTATTAACTTAACATAAAAGGAAAAATAAAATATCGATATAATTTTGCTAATTTATTTATATGTAAGATCCATATCTCGAATGTCATAAAAACACGTATCGATATGAACAGAGAAACGTTGGAACTTGAGGCTTTTAGTATTGCGGAGAGACTTGGAACTTTAGAAAATTGTAGAACTTTTCGAAAACACTTCGGTTAAGATACAACACGACCGCAAGAAAGCGCTGGTAACAGCTTTTCTCGGGAAGGCTTTTAAACGTAATATGTTTTGTTACTGTAAGGACACGAGCCCAACGGCCCGAAGCGTGCACAAATCCATGGTAAGATGCCATAAACGGAGGAAAGCGAACTATAACAGCAAACTGCCAGCATTCGTCCTGCCGCGTAGCTGGTGTATTCTTTCTCGCATTTTGAATTTCCGCGGGACATGCGCGATGGTGTGGTGTAGCCAAACTTCGTGCCACTCGTTCGGGGCTGCCGTGACTGTCGGTGCAGTTGCTTCCGTTCTGCTGGCCGCAACTGGTCCACGCTGCGTTGCTGGCAGCGAAGCAATAACGTCACGCTCACGCGGATCTCGGGACACGTGATGCGCGGTTGTGGGCAGCATCCATCAAGCTGATGAGAAAGGCTTCCGCGTCGGTTGAGGCAGGAAAAAAAAAAACACACACACACACGTTGCAAAAAAGGGTCGGCTTTAGGACGGCCCGCGTATGGCAGCGAAACGATGGCGTGCTAGGGCGCACCGGCCATTATCGAGATTAGTTCGAGTGCGGTAGACGCAACAGGTGGACGTGCAGGTGATCGTCCGGTGGAAGAAGAAATCACGCATTACGGGTTCACTGTATATATTTTTGGCATGCATTATAACAATATCCTAAGCGCTGGATCGCTTAAACTTAGAGCGCACCGGTAGAAGAATAAACCTAGGGCATACATTTGGAGAAGATATTCGTAAGGGGTGGAAGGAGGGAGAAGGGGGAGGGGCGGGGTCGGGGTTAAAGAGTAGCAAGTATGCTAACCGATTATAGTAACACATTAAACGCTCGTAAAATCGCACCATCTTAGTAGCTTGCGCAGTGGTCGTAGCACTAGCAGCGGAGAAAGCAACAGCAGCAGTAACAGTACGTTCGAAGCGGTCAGGCAGAAGCGCTTGAGCAGCAGCAGTGATGGTGCAGGTGACGATAGGAGTCGCTCTGCCTCCGTCAATCGGCCGCGGCACACTCACACACACACACACACGCGCGCACACGGAAGCAACGTTAAGGCACTTGGGTAAACAGTGTACTGCACACGCATACACCTATGGCATCCCGACAGAAGAACGATGGAGTGGAGCGAGTCTGCCACGTGGTGCTGCCTACGACGCGCTCACTTGTTCCCTCTCGCCTTCGGGACATGCTTACACTTGCAGCAGGAGGGAAAATTCAGGTCGACGCGCCTGAGCTTCTCCTCGTTCCGCGACCAGGTGTAGACGGAGAACTGGCCGTACACCTGCTCGCACCGCAGCTCGTGCTCGCTGTCGGTGTTCGAGTTGCTGCAGACCTCCCCATTTCCCCTGCGGCGAGAACAAATGGCAATCAACATCGGACATTCACGTTCACATTCGACCGCTCACGTAAGCCGTCGATCTGCCGGCATTCGCTGCGCAGCACTTACTGACACAACTCCATCGTAACTCCCTGAAAGAATCCGGGCACGTTGACGATCACGTCCTTCGATTTCCGACTGTACGTCGGGTACTCGAGCCGCCGCTCCGACGAGCACAGATACTCATCGGATGGGCTGCTGATGCGCGTTTTCAGATCGTCCAGCTTGAGGTGCTTGTCGAACGCGGCGTCGTAGATGTGCTGGTTCGCCTTCAGTATCTTCTCGAGCGCCTCGAACGGGTAGTCCGTTGGGTACGAGCCCCGCTCGAACATGTCCGTGCTGTTCCCGTACTTGCCGGTTCCGATGCTGACATTTTTCGCCACTGAAAAAGCAGTTTGACAGTTCTTTTACTCATCCGTTGGCTGGAAATGGGAACCCCAGAGATCTGAGGCGCGACTGGTACGAACCCCTCAGCACGAGTATATCGTCCGGAACGTTGACGGCCGGGTGTTCGTCGGTGGGCGCCGGTGGCGCCACCGTTGCGACGGGTACGAACATTTTGCTAAAGGTTAGGCTCAGACTGCCGTTCTCCAGGCGCACCACGATCGGCGTCTCAAGGTCGAGCGAATCTTTCGAGTCGATCGGCTGCCGGTCTCTGCTGTACCCGGTGCTCTGTGGAGAGAAGGAAACGAGCGGCTAGACGTGGCAACTGCTTGCCCCGGGCGAAGCATCAAACAGCATCCCAACTTCCTTACCGAGCGGGTCGCCAGGTCCATGTGCGGGTGTGCCGGTACCGTCTCGTCATTGTCATCGTCTTTAGCCGATGGAAGCGCCATGAAATCCTTCCGGTAGATGTCCCCGATGGTCGTGTTCAGCTCCTCCTCGGACGTCCTTTCCCGGATGCGCGAGGAACGGTCGCGTATCAGTGGACCAAATGTGGGTGTGTCGGCGTACAGCTGCAAGAAAAGCGAACGGGACGAAAGGGACGGAATGTGCAAATGAGTACGGTTTGCCGGAGCTCACTAGCCGACGGGCCATTGACGTGGGCCTCATTGGCATTGCGGTGAATATGAAATTGAATTGACCTGAGCGCTACGTATGCAAAACTAACCTAGGGTTGCTTTAAGGTTGCACCAGTACGCAATAAAGCACTTGCAATTTGCTAGTGCTTCATTTGATTAGCTTTTCACAGATTCATGCACCAGTTCAAGGAAAACTGACGATAGACGTAAAGGTTTCCACATTTATATCACACATTTTCTTCTGTATTTCTGGTATTTTTTCAACATTTAACTAGCCGTCTTGCGGCCCATCTTGCTATCGCAAGGTACTCTCTCTCTCTCTGTATAGCTAACGAATATGGGTAAAGAAAAGCAAAATGTTTGCCAACTTCGCGCAGAGGCCAGAGACATTTTGGGACGTGAATTAAAGGTTTGGAATTTCATTCCGTAAGTCTGACTCGGTAAGTATATGCTATCATAGTTTCGTCGCTCCCCCCTTTCGAGTGTCATCCATTAGTGATCCAGGAGTCTCTCGGTAAGCGAAATAAAAAAAAACTTCTTGCGTAAACTGAAGTTCTCATCAATCTTATTGCTTGTGAATGTTTAATCGCCATTTGCGTATACTTCGAATATTTCGAGCTCCCGCAGTCTGCGGCAGGTTGTCGTACATAAATGTGGTCCAACCTATGCCAGCAGGTAGTGGCAGTCTTGTGCATGCATTGCCTAAAGCCCTTCGAAGATGACAAAAATATAAAAAAAAACCTTACCGAAGCGAGCAAAAAGTTGGGAACAATGTCATCGCTGCTCACACCGCTCGTTTGCCACAGTAGCAGCACCTGGTGGGCGATATAAAAGCGGCGAAAAAAAGAGGCAAATTTGCAAGCAACTGCAAGCAACTCCCGGCCGATGTTTGCTGCACCGGTGTGTACACCAGTGCACCCGGTGGAACATAATTTTCCCAAGCGCTTGTTTGCTCTGCAAGTGAACGGCAAACCCGGCACTTCCCGGCTGCCGCACTTGAGATGTAAGGTTAGGTTGGAAGTGACGACGTGAAGGGATGATTCTATTCACCATTAATTTCTGAACCCTGCATTGTACCGTGGAGTCCTCCATTGAGGTCGCGATCCGAGGCCCGAGCAGCTGACCACTTCAGGTTAGCTTTATTCGAGCCCGCTGTTCATCATTCCTGTGCATAAATCGAAACGGCCTCGGTTTATTGGATCGGAGCGACCCGAATCGACGGACATGCTCCTGCATCGGTGCTGTGTGATGCAAATATTTAAATCGGTTTCCGTTTCGAACGACGCGCTGCATGGCTGGCTGACGTTTCGGAACGCTCCCGGCAATGAATAAACCGAGCTAGATATAAAGCACTCGGGGAGTGGAGCAGCTCACGGGAAGTCGTGCCGATTGGTCAAGCATCCTTATGGTCAGATGAGTTCGTTCCAGAGTTGGTCTGCACGATGGCGACGGAGCACTAAGGTTCTGCATGAAGATTTTCGTTTGCGAAATGAGCGACTCCAACGCGCCAGACACTTGAGACATTTTCCGAAAAAAGTGCTCAAGTTAGACCCGTCAGCCAAGTTTGGTTAGGTTACCTCAAGTTTGTCAGCGTGGTCCACGCGTTGGAATGCCTCCAACCACGAACCTGCTCGGATAGCTTTCGAATCTAACCCCAGATGTAAACACGAGAGCGCTCGCGCTCAGATATGCATCGGCGACGCTGATGTTTGGCTGGGATTTCCCAATCCACCAGGTCGTTTGACGCCTCACACCGCTGGCCGTACCCAATGTCAGCAGGCGGAAGTTGCACGCCGGGCTGTTTTTCGAGCCGACTGTAAAGCAACAGCGCTCGCAGCTTCGCACGCGCCTCGGCGCAGGTATGACTCACGGCCTGGCCTAGTTCGTCGCGCTGAAAGCGAGTGTCATTTTGGCGCTACACGCCATGATTGCTGTGGAGCTAGAACCATGCTGCTTCCGAGCTGTTCTAGGGGGCCTTAATGAGCTGCTGTGTAACGATGGCGACCCGATTGGGTCTTCTAGAAACGTTGCATTTGGCTGCTGCTTCGATAAACCAGCACGGGAGCTTCCGCGTTGACGCCGTTTGGCCCGTCGAACCGGATCAGTGTAGCATCGATATTTCCCAACATCCCACCTGCGCGCTGTATTAGTAAGCCGTTCTACTTCTCCATCAGATCGCCCGTCACGGAAGTGTGTGCACTCACCGGTGTGAGTGGCACGAGCGGGAGCAGCAAACAAACAAAAAAAAAAAAAGGGGGAAAAAAAACCCACAAAATGCCAGCCCGCATGCATGCGTGTGTCTGTGTTTTAATCGGGCCGAGTCCGGTTTTTCAACTTATCCGCACCCGTAACCGGCCCCCCTGTCATCTATTGCGTCACACGCTCGTGGGGCTTTTTCGTCGATCAGCTTCCGAGTGAGAGCGGGTGAGCGAGGTGAGATGCGCACTGGACGCTCTCACGCGCTTTTGTGGCTTTAGTTTTTTTTTGATAGCTTCGCCGAAGCCGAGCGAGCCACGATGCGTAAGAAAACGAAGCCGTGGGAATTGATTTGACATTGTTATCGGAGGGCGAACGAGCGAGCGAGCGAGCGAGCGCGTACGATCGTGTCCGGTGAGTTCTGGATCTTGCTGCCGTGCGAACAGTGCCGAACAGCTGACAGCCGTGAGCGCTGCTGGGCTTGTTGATTGGGGCATTTTTGCCGTGCCGAAATCGAAATCGCTCTCGGTGGACGATAAACAAAGAAAGAAGAAAAAAATAACAAACTACCGAGCGCCGCGTGCGTTTATCCGGTGCGGTGGCAAAAACGGAAAACGTGGGCCAACACGCCGGTGAAAATACTCCATTTGTGTCAATAAGGGGGTCTTCAAAAACAAAAATTACTTATACCTGGGTTCGCAAATGCAGCACTACTACTTGGCTACCGCCTTGCTTACGTACCGGCTAAATGGAGCCTTTGTGTTCGACGGATACTTTCTCTCTCTCTCTCTCTCTCTCGCTCTTGCTCTCTTTTTTTTTTAGCTCCACCAGGCTTCTAATGTGCGCTATCGCACACTCACGTGTTTTGTTGTTGTTGTCATCACGACGACACGATGACACTTGCTCTCGGCACTGCTTCCCCATCTGTCAGATCGCTTAGAAGCAGGGGCACCCGGAGGAAGATTATGACCTCATGCTCCCAACAGACCTCAATCACCGAAACCGAGCACGCAAAAAAAAAAACACAAACCCGAAAAACAACCAAAAACTCACTCAGACAGGGGAGCCCCACTCACCGTGACGATGCAGAGCTGGAAGGTAAACAGGATCAGCAGTGCAGGCCCGGCACGTCGGGAAGCCATTCTGTTCGGGATGCAGGCCCGGTGCGGGCGTTTGACGGTTGATGGCCGGTTGCCTCGTCCAGCCGCGCGGTGGCCTCGTCCTCCCCACCGCCACTCCTCACGGTAACCTTCAACCCTCGGCCGCGAAAGGTGGGAGCTGGTCGGGCCGGTTGACAGTAAGCTCCCCTCCCTCCCACACACACACACACACA